>VMKM01003351.1:0-39015 GCA_008360985.2 Macquaria ambigua | reverse complement strand
ATAGATAGATAGATATATATCTATATCTATATATATCTATATCTATATATCTATCTATCTATCTATCTATATCTATATCTATATCTATATATATATATATATATATCTATATCTATATCTATATCTATATCTATATATATATCTATATCTATATATATATATATATATATATATCTATATCTATATCTATATATCTTTCTTCTTACTCACTTTCCTGAATAATAATTCTTGGAAGGTGAAGAGAGCCCGCTGTCTTTTGACAATTTCTCTTGTTGTTGGCATTTTAAATGAGGCACCATAAAAAGGCACAGAGAGATGACAGAAGGCACAGGATTCAAAAATCCTCTGGGAGCAGAGAGAGGAGACATAAAGGCAGCAATCCTCCAGTCTGCTTCCATAAGGACACTAAGAGGATGATTGCTAATGATTTATTCATTTAAATTAATGAGATTTAGAGTCTGAGCCGTCAGGTGAGCTCAGTCTGCCTGGTTTGTGGAAGCAGAAGAGCCACCAGTCCTCCAGTCAGCAGCAGAGCCGACACCAGCAGGACCGGTACGGCACAGTTTGTGTCCACCAACTTTCCAAAGGCTACGTTGCCCGTGATCGCTGCCACTCGGCCCACTCCCGTGAAGAAACCAAGAGCAGAGGACCTGAAAGAAAAGAAAGAAGAAAAGAAACACCAGGACATGTGAGCAGCTGAGGGTGTATTTACTAAAAACAGAGCTAATTTAATAAGTGCACAACCTCACACTTTCCCCAAAACTGCGAAGACCCCTGCTGATTTATTTTGGGAATCTTTGAAAGCCAACAGTTTAATATGTGCCCACTGACAAAACTGAATCCTATAAACTATCTGCTTAAAGTTTACTCCAAAAATTTGCAATGTGTTCTGTTTTCTGTCCTGTTTTTCACGCTGTAGAAAACACAGCAAATAGTTTATTTTGAAGGGAAGGGGAAGTACAATATATCAATCTAGGCTGAAAAAATTAAAGAAAAGGAAGAAATGTATTAGATCAAAGGCACAAACATAATAAATGACAGTCATATAATTTACTTAGAGTCCAGTATAAGAACTAGAAGTACCAAAAACATGGACAAAAGCTTGAGAACATTTAACTGAATTTTCTCAAACTCAGTCTGTAACAGTGGATCCAAACTTTTTAGGCTTGTGACCCCTCATCGCAGGTCGTGTCCTGCGCAAAACACAAGTTGAAAAGACAAAAAAATTATATTTTTTAATATTTTTATTCTTTATTATTAGTTTTTTCCCTTCTTATCCCTCACATTTATTGTGGGACCCCTGCTGGGGGATCCTCACTTTGGGAACCACTTGGCAAATAAAATAAACAAACAAACATATTGGTAATTAAAAATCCAAATTGACGGAGAAATCTAGACCGCCAAGCTTCAGCCACTTTGCTGAACTTAAGTTGAGTTTTAAGAGAAGATACCGTAGCTGGGTCGGGTAGAGCTCGGTCCCCACCACGTCCAGGGCGTTCCAGGCGATCACTGACACGCCGCTGAAGACACAGGAGAGGACCAGACTCTGGGCTTTGGTCTGGACCACATAGATGAGGAAGACGCTCAGGCTGGACACCAGCAGGCTGCAGGCTGGAGACACCGCAAAGAGGTGAAGAGATTCAGGGGTCAGACATCTTTCAAGGATTCAAGGTGTGAGAGGAGTCAGTTCATCCAGCCTCCAAAATGACCATAAAGTCGAGTCAAAACCTCTCAAACTGAACATCATAACCTTAGGTGCACCTTTCCACATTTTAAAAACAACTTTCCTGCTACTTTTTGGAACAGACTTCACCAACCTGACAGTGCTAAAAAAATAATAGTTCTCTAGGAAATATAAACAAATGACAAAAGAATATTAGTACTATTATTAGAGTATTTCACATTAGGTTGTAATACCTCCTCGCTCAAATGTTTCGGATTTAATTAAGTAGTTTACACGTGTCGTCTTTAAAAATTGAGATTCAGTCGGTGTTTGTTTATACAGGGTGGTCCAATGAGAGCAGCATTACACAACAATATAGGATAAAAACAACATTAAATTAAATCTGAATCCAACAAAATGGGATAAAATCTAAGTTAACGTTAAAGATTTTGCACTTCCCAAGCTGTGAGCAGGAGGAAATAAAGACCTTTTTGTATGACTGGACAGAAGAACAAAGGTATTAATAGCGATAATGAATTAAGTGTGAAGCGCAGTGTGGTAAAGAAGTGCATAAATGTTGACAAAATATTTTCAAAGTAAATAATAGTTGAAATAAAATGCCAGCTTCTACTGAGCTAGAGGTGGAAGACTGGATTAGTGAATCATATCTCATCTTCTTCATCACATTTCCTTAAATTAAACCACATTAATAGACGACAGACTCACACAGTAGAGTCTTTCCTCCTGCGCTGTCCATCATGAGAATGGTGAAGACGTTTCCCGGTAGGTTTGATGCAGCAATGACGAAGCCCTCCATATAAACTGTCGGGCGAGGAACAGATACAGGAGGGTTAAGGGAGGACAGTAAGAAGAAACATCCAGTCATTCGGGGTCACAGGGGGCTGGAGCCTATCCCAGCATGCAATCAGTAATGCTTTATTTTACAGGTCCGTAACTCTCCTGGGAGAGAACAACATAAACTGGTACTAATTACAGGAAAAAAGAAAGAAAATCTCACTTTAAACTAAAGTAAATATGCATTAATTATTCATGTATTATTGGAAACTTTATTCTTCATATATTCTGACTTGTATTCCTGCCTGTAGACTAGGTTCGTCTCTAGGTTACGCTTGGAATTAATTAAATGGAAGTGTACCCACTGAACACTGTCACTATTTTCCCTAAAATTACAATCAAATTATATCGTTCTTCTTTCCAGGAAGCTTCTTGGAAAAGATTACAGATTCATTCCAGACAGGTCACAACACATTCAGTCTGTTTGGGTGCTCTTTGCCTTTCAGGGTCAGAGCCGATTTTCAAATGTACCAAAGCTGTTCGTCTTGCAAAAGAATAACAATATTTATTGAGACAAACAAATAAAGTGACCTGCATGTGAATATGATCCACAAGTCTAAAAATACTTCTTTTACAGACAGTTGTTTTCCTGCCTTGTGTAACCTTTGTTTTAAAAAAAAACCTCTAAATGTTTTAATATCTCTTCTAACACTATTTAATGTATATTATGAAGTGTAATTTCTATAAGATGATGAGGAATTATAATTGTATTATTCTTTATTTTAACCTCAATTTCAAGCTCCATATTTTCTTCTGTGAATGAGCTATACATTTGTGGTTGTGTAGTTCTGTGTTTGCTGGCTGGAAGAAAAAGAAGAAGAAGAAGAAGAAGAAGAAGAAGAAGAAAGCTGACGGCAGTAAAAAAACATCAGCATACATTTTCTTTGTCACCCCAGATACACACCTGCGGTCTTGACCGGGTAGCAGCTTTGGTTGTGGACTGGAGACGGGAGGGACACGTTGGCACACGGCGAGCCGCCGTCCTCAATTCTCTCAAACAGCTCCGGGAACCACATCCACAGCCCATAGTAACTACACGAGGGATGTAAGTACTTGGTTTATAATAAAGGCTACAAGTTTTTAATGTAAAACTATACTTATATGCCTAAGTCCTACACTGGGTCTGCAGTCAGGGGTGTAAATATAGACAGTGCCTGCATATATGCGGTTGCACTGGGGCCCCTGGGATGGGGGGGCCCATAGAAAGAATGGGCCCTCCAACAATGTGTTGGTAGAGAACGGGCCCTTGCAAGTCGGAAATACGCTTGTGTTCAAAGAAGAACTTAAATTAAATATGGTGCCCTTGAAAAGGCAATCTCATCTCCGTCATGGTTTTGTTTTTCTTTTTTTGTGGTAAAATAGTCAGTAACAATCTATAACAAAATTATATGCTTATTTTAAGTCCAATACAATAGCCTAACTAACTCATTCGACTGTACAATCCAACACATTGTTGGTCAAATACACACACACACACACACACACACACACACACACACACACACACACACACACACACACACACATACATACATATATATATATATAAATATGCAGGCTGGTGTGTGCGCTTCATAACAAGTAACTAACATGCACCAGGGCCCATCATAACTATCTTATGCCACTGACTGCAGTAGTTTGGTATGAAGCAATCTTTTTGAGCAGTTTTTGCAGTTAAGTAAGATGATTTCTGGGCAGATGGGATTTCCCACCTGAAGGAGATGCAGTAGAAGACGACGAGCAGAACGATGCTCCTGGATTTGAGCGGACCATTAAACATTTGTTTAATGGGCACCAAGCCCTGCAAGTCAAACCAAAGAAATGATTTTAAATGACAAATAACAATAACGAAGGAAATATTCTAATTATAAAGCAATTAGTAATAATTATTAGTTTAAGTTAAAATATTAACTTCACAAAGCTGGATTACCAAATGGGCTAAAGTCAAGTCGTACTGTGAGTCAACTTGTTTGTTTTATTGAAAATGTGTTTGGGAATATGCAGCACTAAAGCACAATAACTGACACTATTAAGGCCTTAAGGTGGGTCCTGCTTTATTGCTTAATCTTAAGGCTTCATCTTAAGGAGGGTCCCCATGTCAAAGTCCAGTTTTAAGACCTTAACTATTTCAGTTTTATACTCACATGTTGCATATTCCTAAATGAACATGTTAAATCAGACAACCACACAGTAAACCTGGACCTGGAGAAGCTGAAATAATTAGACGATTCATCAATTAGTAAATCGACAGAAAATAATAATCAGCAGCAGCCATTTTGATAATCGATGAATCGTTTTGGTCATTTTTCAAGCAAAAACGACAAAAATCCACCAGCTCCAGCTTCTCAAATGTGACGATTTCTAAGTTTTATATGATAGTGAACTGAATATCTTTGGTTTTTGGACTGTTGTTGGATCAAATTTCGGTGGACGTCCAGTCACGTCTTTGTCTGGGTTTGTGACATTACCTTACTCAAAATACAGCCAAGTCTCTCTCTATGTGAACCTCGAGATCTGGTCTCCTCTTTCGGTTCCCCTCTCTGCTTGGAGCCGGTACACAAACCAAATTCCTTCAAGAGAGTTCAAGATGAGAGTCAGTTACACTTATGGTAGATTATTATACTGTAGAAGGAAGGAAGGAAGGAAGAGTTTAGAGAACTTAAACAACATACAAATCATTTACACATTCATTACAAGTATCACTTCCCTTTTGATTTCACCTTTTGCACTTTTTCTTCATTTTCATGTAATTCATGTCTTTGCAGTTCATATAAACTGTTGGTCGTCTTGTGTTTAAATATTTGTTGTTTTATTATTCATCATTTGTGCACTTTATCATTTTCACCACTTCACTCCTGTTTTATCACTGTCTAATTAAGCTAAACACATTAAATGTGTACACCAAACAATGATAATGAATCGTAGAGGCATATAGGAGCATCATTTAGTTCATACCGGGAAATCTTTTCCTTTTCCCCACGTGTTCAGCTCAAACATCACTTGGAAGACGTGGATCGCCTCCTTCTCCCGGGCAGCCTGGCAAAGACAGGGCACAAAAGTCTCAAAAGGCAGCTTAGAAGAAGAAGCAGCAGTCCCGCAAACACAAGCACTGTGAAGTCTGGCCTTTAAATACCTCCATGAGGAACTTGGGGCTTTCAGGCATGAGCAGCCTGAAGAGGAGGGCTGAGGTGAGGCTGGGAACCGAGCAGAGCACCACAAACAGTCTCCAGCTCTGGAAGGTCAGAGATCCCACAGAAAAGTGTGCCCAGGTTCTTGGAATCACCAACCAGGCCAGACCTGCAGACAGAAACACACAGACAGTCACTCACTCATTACTGAACACACATTTTCCATTTCCGAATTCTGTGCTTTTTGTCTTATTTTGATGCTTTTCTCCCAAAGTTTATAAGTCTGAATCTTTGTGTTTAAACAACGTATTAAGATTTCAAGGCAAGAACAAACTGATTAAACTTAGTGGTGATCCATCTCTGGGATTTCCGCCACCAGATGATGTGTTTGTAGGGACAAAAAATTAAAAATCTAATGGGCCTAATGGTTAAGACTTATACCATATAACTGCAATGTCCCCGGTTCAAATCTGTTTTTTGTAGCATGTCATACGCCCCTCTCTCTCCCCCTCTCTCCCTGTATTTCCTGTCTGTACCTCTACCATCACTATCAAATAAAGACGAAATGCCAAATGAATAAAAAGAAAAGGAAAAAGTCTCCAAACTTCTTATTTTAGGGGCATTTTTTGCTTTTCAGATCTGGAATCTATAACATTTAAGCTTTGGCAGACGGATAGGATATGTTGTTGTTAAACGCTAACAAAATAATTGTTGTTTCATCTTGGATAAAATAATGAGGTGCTCAAATTGTGACTAGGCAGTACAGTAAGCAGGGTTTGTACAGCTTTTTAAGTGTAAATTCAAGCACTTTCAAGGTACCTAAACCAAAAATTTTCAGACTCTCAAAGCGTTTATTCATCACATCTAAAGTGTTGCTATAAATGCCAGGAGACGACAAACAAATATGACGACGGGATCGAGTCATTTGAAATATTAAAAGATTTTTGGTTTCCATGAGTGATTGTGTCGATGATGAAACACCAGATTATGTTGAAAAATCAAGCATTTTTCAAGGAGTATATTCGAATTCAAGCATATTCCTAACCTTGAAAACATAACGGTTAAAATTATGCATTTTCCAAACTTTCAAGACTTTGTACGAAACCTGAATATGAATAGAAATAACCCACTAGCATGTTTCAGGTTTTTACAAAGATCAATGAAACAAAACCTTCTATGAGAAAAAGGAAAATACATCGTCTAGCCGAGGCTAATGGAAGATGCTCCATTGCTCTTCATGAATACTGACAGGTCAAAATGTTCACTTGTCTAACACTTCATTTCAAGAGAGGACACGTTTAAATGCTAACTTCAGGTTTGCTCACTGTCATGGCTGAATGGCACACTTAAACAGAACAGAGCCGTCATTAATGTTGTTTGTAACATCTTTGCTTTTCCTGCTACGAGAAGACAAAATGTCTGCCATTAAAAGGTTAAAACAAATAATTGAAAGTTAATAAGTTAAGTTGTAAGTTGTATGTTAGCATGCCAGCTCTAACAAGCTATCATGCAAAAATAAAGCACACTAAATGTTACTGTAGCATGTGACTGAGGTTTTTCATAATACCAGTGGTGGCAGCACTTTTTATGAAATCATGTTATTTTATCCTGCAACACTGATATTGTTTTAATTTATGGGAGTCGTGTATCTTCCCACCTGCTGCCAGGATGTTTCCTGCCATCCAGAAGGTGGCCAGAGCGCTGATCATCGCACCTCTCCTCAGACGGGGCATAAACTCTGAGAAGTAGGAGAAGATAACAGGGATCGACCCGCCGACCCTGCAGAGGGGAAGAAAGCAGCTTTTATTCTTGAGCTGTCCATGACTGTTTACTCACAAGGAGAAATCTAGTCAGTCAAAACTGATTCATTTTGGAGGCCTAGTCTGGTGTTATAAAAGGTTACACTGATTGGTCTAATGAGGGCAGTATGAGTAAAGGTCAAACTTTAAAATTTTACCTGTCCATAACAGCTAATTAGCTCGACTCGTATTTCGCACACACCTAAAGGGATTTAAACCATTTCTATGATTTTCTTTCCCAAAATGTCCTTCATGTAGGAACATGTAGGTGTTGTAAGGATAAAAACTATGACGCAAAAATATGCAAATCGTGTGCTCACCCGATGCCGCTGATGAACCGCAGCAGCAGGAAGAGCCAGAACCACGGAGCCACGCTGGCCAGACCTCCAAACAGCCCGTTGACTGTCAGGGACACGACCAAGACCCTGCGACGCCCCCTCCGGTCAGCCAAGTATCCCCACATGTAGCCGCCCACCATCATTCCTAGAAAACAGGAATTAACAAGACAATAATGTACACGTGTTTTTAAAATAAGTTGGCGTTCTGACCTTTCTCACTGAGTTATTATTTCTTTCAATGATTCTTCTTTTTCCCCTGTTTAAGATGTCATGTCCAAAAAATATATAATACATCTGAGTGACAGAATAATGTGGGACTCTGCGAGCTGTGGAGGTAATTGAAAAAACACAAAATATGTAGTTAATTTTCAGACATTGATGCAGCTTGTTAACGTTAGTCATCCTCTGACTTTTCATCTAAAACCCAAAGACATTCAATTTACTGTCATATATGACAAAGAAAAGTAGGAAAACATCTCATTTAAGAAGCTAAAACCAGAGAATATTTGGCTTTTTTTTGCTTGAAACATTACTAAAACCATTAATCGATTATCTGGATTTATTAAACGATTGTGATTCACCGAGGAAAATGCTGGCAGTCAGCAGGCCCATGTCTGAGGAGCTCAGCAGCAGATCGCAGCGCGCCGTTGGCAGCAGAAAAGACACACAGAGAATCTCCACGGCATCGCTGGCATTGGCCCAACCACACACCACCAACAGCAGCCAGTGGAACAAACCAAAACCTGAGAGCGAAAGCAGAACAAAGAGTAAATAAATTGTTTCACCTCACATTTTCTTGTACTTATGATGGTTAAGAGCAACACAGACATTACAGCCAAAAGTAATCACAACACAGTTAAACTTTATATTACCTGCTTCCTCCACTGCTTCCTCATATGTTAATCTCCTCTCTGCACTCCCACCAGCGTCACGTTTGATGTTTGATGTGCCCCTGTCGAAAATGATTTCACCTAAAAAGCAGCACAAAAAAAACAAAAAAAAAACACATGCCAATTATTTTCTCAATAATCGATTAATTGTTTGGTGTGTAAAACATCAGAAAATAGTGAAAAATACACCATCACAATTTCTTGAGTCCAGAGAATAGGCAACTCCATATGTCTTGTTTTGTCCAACCAAAAGCCCAAAACCTACATATATTAAATTTACTATAATTTAAGTCAAGGGAAAACAACAACTTCTTACATTTGAGAAGATGGAACCATCAAATGTTTGCCATTTTTGCTCGATAAGTTTAGTTAAGTAAAGTTAAGTAACTTTAAACGATTAACTGATTATCAAAATAGTTGCTCTGTATTTTTCTGTCAATCTACTAAAAGTAAAAGTTTAATTGGTAATGAAAATAATAGTTAGTTGCAGCAGTGTACACTGTACTGGGAACTAAAGTATTCAGCTAATTTCTTAAGTAAAAGTACCAATATAAAAATACTGCATTCAAAAACTTACAAGTACATAAGTATTATCAGCAAAATGTACTTAAAGTAAAGTAAAATGTCCCCTGTGACTGATATATTATTATTATATTCTAACTATTTATGTTAGAAACCACTGGTTTAATCTTTTAACAATGCATTGCATTTTTACAAGCTTATTGTGTGTTTTGTTTTTGTGAAATCTGAATTTGAAAAGTAACAGCCATCAAATAAATGTAGTGGAGTAAAAAATACAATATTCCCCTCTGAAATGTAGTGAAGTAGAAATATAGAATAAAATGGAAATACTCAAGTAAAGCACAAGTCCCTGATAGCCTGCAAATAAGACCCTGAGGTGTGGGTGCCTGGGTAAAATATGTTGTATACCTGATTACAGAAATAAATCTGCTTTGGAGCCATTGAAACGAAATAAATAAACGTATACCTTATAGCTAAATAAGGTAAGAGCTACTGAAGGATGTTTTGTAGCTCGCTGTGTGTCTATTTAATAAATTAAACATGAGTTAAACCGCAGTTAGTGGTGAGGCGAAGTGATGGAGTGGCACAACTTTTACCTTCATCTGAGTCCAGCTCGTTTGGCTCCAGGTAGTTACAGGCGAGAAGCGGCTCACGCGCCTCCACGTCTCCGGTATGCACGTGACGAGACATCTCCAAAGTCTCTGCTATAGGCACTAAAGCTGTGGGTAGTTTAGCTACTCAACTGCACCCCTGCCCAGGTCCATATTACTGTTTCAACCGCTGCATCTGTCTCATGACTGGCTAGCTAACACTGAAGCTAACCTGAGGAGAAGGAGGACCAGGAAGTAAAAACACAGCGGCGGTTTGCACGCCCTGCGCGCCTCCTCCAGTCAGTCGGTCGGTCTGTTTGGTTTAGTTGTACGATCTTGAGGAGAACTACTACGACAGTGCGTAGCAGTGCTTTAGCCTTAAATGAGCAGCGGAGGTAACGTTGGCCGCTAAAGGAGACACGTCTGTCCGTCTGTGCGGTGCGAGCAGAGGGGAGCAGTTGACGTTGCCTCCCCTTGTGTTTTAAAAAAAGATTGAAGATGGCGACCAGCTCGGAGCGCAGTCCTCCTCCGTTCCCCGACTCTGAGGACCAAGATGTGCTGGACTCTGAAGAAGTGGGAGGCCGAGACAGCGATGAAGACGACGGGGACGACCTCTTCATGAGCGCAGTATGTCTGAATGAGGTTAACGTTGATTTCACGCTAGCTAAGCCGCCTCCGATTCGGCTAACTGACGTTAACTGTCAAAGGAGTTAGCTAACGTCAGCGAAGAAAGCTAGCTAATCAGGCGCTTTAAGCAAAAGTTTTGTAAGGGTGTTGACCAACATTAAGCTTGTTTTAGCGTGAAGGAAAGAGTCAGAAAATAATGTTGACATAAACAACTGTCATGTCACATAATGTTAGACTTACAGCATTTACTGTAACTTAAATTATCACAGCAGTTTGGGGGTTTTGATGCAGAAAATCTGTCCAACCCACTTACAAACACCGTTGCTGGCTTTAATCAGCTTGTGGTCATCTTTGACACTGTTGCAAATACCCATGGTGGTATTGATTTCCTACGGAGAAGTTGCAATGTGTGGAACTGTCTAGCTGTGATTTGATCAGGTCGATTGGGAAACCAGATCACACAAAATTAATCTAATATAGTTCCCGTTTGGTTAATACTATGTGGATGTGTTCTGCGCAGGTTATCTATGACATTTCAAAAACTTCCAGGTTAACTGTAGGTGTCCTATTCAGCAATTTGGGTGTGCAGACTGTTTTATTTTAGGCCATGCATAGGTAAAGCAAGTCTATTCTTAGCAATCTGCAGAGAATGAGGTCTGTGTGGTTTGACTGTGAAAGTTGACAATATCCTGGATGTGTTTTTTGTTAGTCATATTAATCAGGTTAAAATTCACACTCTTTTTTTTCTATTTTTTGTGAATGAGGATTAAAAGCTGGCTCAAGCATCCTCATGTCATGTGAGTGAGCTGTGGTCACATGGTCAGAACCCGGATGTTTTTCCCCCCAGTCAAAGTTCAGAGGAGAGATTGGAAAAGTTGCTGTCTTTGATTTTTTTTTTTGAGCACTGGACTCACTGCTGCATGGAAAACATGACTCAGCAGTTGTGGATGTTACATTTAACAGAGCCTGTGGCTGAAGTCATGGTTGGAGATGCACCAGGCGGTGGTCCATTTGTGGATTCAGAGTTGCATCATGCATAAAAAGGCACATGTTAATCAGTTCATTATAGTTCACTCTGGCCTTTAGTTGTACAGTAGATTATTTGATTACGCTAAGAAACTATTTACATAGTATTACTCAACTTGATATTTAGCAAGTACACCCAAAACTTATGATAAGACATTTACACTCAGTTGCCAGTTTATTAGGTGCACCTAACTGAGGTGTTTAATGTTTTCTTCAGCGAGGGTGGACTAAATATTACACCTCTCAGTATAACCTAATACAATTCAACAGCACCACAAACAACTACAGCCTCTAAAATGATCATAAAGTTGAATCAACACTTCTCTAACAAAGTTTCAACAAAAAATTAACTTTGCAACCTTTAGGAAAGCAGGATTTATTGCAGTATGAGTATTAGACAGTATTAGACTGCATTAGTTTTAGCTAGGCGTACCTAATAAAACCTAATAAACTAAGTGCATTACATACTTTGTGAGCGCTCGTCTGATGAAGCTATGTCTGAAACATGATAAAATGTTTCAGCATGACACACTCAGTTGCCTGGAATGACATAAGAATGTTTTGTTCTTGCCTTCTCCACAGAAAGTTTAATAATTCCATGCAAATGAGTACCAAAGCAAACATCAGGCTGTTCACTCATAAATTTAGAGTGACATTGAACAGGCAGCCACAGTCACCACTTACAGTATCAGCTAATATAGCTCACGCTGAACTTATTTGTTAAAACTTGTCTGATTCCCCTAAAATCCATTAAAAGCTGGTAATGTCTGGCAAAAACCCAATTCAATTCAATTCAGTTTTATTTATATAGCGCCATATCATAACAAAGTTATCTCAGGGCACTTTTTCAAGTAGAGCAAGTCTAGACCTACTCTTTATATTTACAGAGACCCAACATTTCCCACCATGAGCAAGCACTATGCGACAGTGGCAAGGAAAAACTCCCTTTTAACAGGTAGAAACCTCGAGCAGAACCAGGCTCTAGGTGGGCGGTCATCTGCCTCGACCGGTTGGGTTGAAGGGGGAGGGGGGGAGCAGGAGAGAGAGAGCAGGAGGAAAGAGAACATACAGCAGCACAATACAGTTTCACACAGAGATGTAACGCAATGGCCGCGGCAATGGCATGGCTGTCAACACCAACACCCATTAAACCCCCTTCAAATTATAATGTGGTTGAGTTGTGTTTTAAGCAATATTATAGTTAGAAATGCATAAAACTAGATACCAGAGACATGGATTAGGCTGTAGGAGCAGTTTAAGGAGGTTTTATGAACATTTTGATGTTGTTAACGTTTATGGTATGAGGAATTGTATTAATTTTCAAAGCAACATTTCTTGTGATAGGCTTTGTCAATGACAGGGGGCTGTTGTGTGTTGTGAGTAGTTGATTTAATGATTAATAAAAACGTTTTGGTTGAATTATTCCTTCCAGACTATAATGCTGACGGTCATACGGAAAGCATATTACATAGTGATGAAAAGGATTAGCTGAGTAATCCATTAGTCGATTGACATAAAACTGATCACCAACTATTTTGATAATCAATTAATCATTTTGGTCATTTACCAAGCAAAATGCCACATTCAATGGCTCCAGTTTCTCAGATGTGAAGATTTGCTGCTCTTCTCTGTTTTAATATGATTTGAAATTGAATATCTTTGCGTTTTGGACTGTTTGTCAGACAAAAAGAGCAATCACCTTGAGCTCAAGGTAATTGGGAGAGGTTATTGTTTTGCTATTTCCTCACATTTTATTGCTGCTGATTAATCAAAAAAAAAAATTGACAGATAATTGTTACATTCAGCCCTATTCAAATACCCTAAAACATAAAAATCTTGTTTCCCTTTTCCCCTCATCTCCAGAGCAACCCTCCACTGATTGACATCGACACCACACTGCCACCTGCCAGCCAACCCAATGATGTTTTAATGAAGCCTCCCAGTGACATCATGAGTGATCCCTTAATTGAGCCCGTCAGCAGCCAAACAGAAAGCAAACCAGCGAGTGAAGTTGTCAGTGAGCCCTTGGATGATTTTGTCGACCTAACAAACAACTTAACCGACTCTCCTGATGACACAGTCGCAGCTGAAAGTGCCGTTGCAGATGCAGCAAAAGACACGACTGAAATCCCTTTAGATGAACCCTCAGATGTTTTTGCTGACCAATATGGAAGTGAAACTGAAGCACCGCGAGAGGAAGTTGCGGTAGCACATGTTGCCGTTGAAGCAGCAACGGATAAAAGTGAAGTGACCAGTGGCATTACAGATCCACCTGGTGATGGGAAAACAGGAAGTTATGCTGAACAGGAAGCAAAAGAAACTTCCGCTGATTCAATCATCGATCTCAGTTTTGATTTGTCAGCCAGTAACACACAACAGCCCCCTGTCATTGACAAAATTCTTGACCCTTTGGTTGACCTCCTTAATGATGCTCCACCTGCTGCAGATGCCAAAAAACCCAGCCGGGCAACAATCGATCTGTTCGAAGATGAGGGAAGCGACTTTTTCGCGGAACCACGGCAGACTAAATCTGCCAAGCAGCCACAGAAAAGCCTCTTTGGTGAAACTGATGAGGATCTGTTCAGTGAACCGCTGGGTGCCGCCACAAAGAAAACCATCAGCAAAGAGTCGAAGGACAAATCTGTCACAACCAAAGCTGCTGGCGGTGGTGGCAACATAGGCGGGCCTCTGCAAGACAGTAATCCTGCAGAACCTGCTGATATCTTCACCGAGGAAGCCGTCACCACAGTGCCCAGCATCAGAAACACCAGCACCGTCAACTCCAAGACCAACGGAGTCCACTCTGAAGAAGAGACAGATATATTTGCTGGTAGGTCAACTATTTTTCTTTATTATGTAACATTATCAGGATTTTAGGATTTAGTCTTCTAAGGGGAGCATTGGTGACAAAGGGAGTGTTCACACAAAGCATTGTTTAGAGCACTTCAGTCAGACTCAGTGTTTCAGTGTTTATCCTCTTATTTCAGTTAATTTGGACGTGCGAGAAGTCATGTGTGCAACAAATAAATGCTCTGTTTAGTTTCAATAAGCAATTTTATTGGAAGTGAAAACATAACTGGAACCAACTACAATTTTAAAAACACCAGATGGTCATTTTGTCCCCCCGTGTTTATTTTTTGGAGGTATGTTTGCCGTTATTAGATAGTGGATAGTAGAAAGCTGACAGGAAATGAGGGGAGACAGACGGAGGATGACACGCAACAAAGGTTCACGGCCAAATTCAAACAGTCATGGTCAACATCTTAAACCCACAACACCCAATTTTTTTGTGTTCTTGAAAGAGTTCACAACCGATTTAGCAGCAGCACTGTTGGATTCACGATGGACAGTTTAAAAAAGGGATTAAAATCGATGAAGCAGAACCAGAGATATCATCTTTTTTATTTCACGCATTCTTCTATTGGTCCACATGTAACTGAGCTGTATTAAGTTAGAGGCTGACAGCAAAAAAGACAAACTGTAGTGTCAGGTCGAGGTCAAAAGCTTTATTATCACACCCAGATAGAAACAAGTTGCCCTTTACAATGAAGTCCTCAGTTTGCTGTTCTCTTAGATTACCATACAGAGAAAAGTTAGATGCAAAAAAAAAGTATATAATCTAATACACACCTCCTAAGACAGGTGGTGAAATCCCAGCAGTTATACATAGAAAAGGGTGGACCGGGTTGGCCATTAATTGTAGTGTTGGTGGTTTGAACCACCTTCCTTCTGTTTACATGTGTCCTTGAGCAAGACACTAGATCCCAAATTACTCCCGGGGAAAAATGTGTTATATAAAATAAGATATGTAATATAATTCAATATAAAGGTTAAAACATGAATGACGATTGGATGAGTAAAACTAGAATAAATATAATGCGTTAGTATTTTGTTTCGTTGTCCAATAAGTAAATACAACTGTTTGCATTCAGAACCTGTAAATTCGCCAGTTTTCTGCCACATTGACGGCTAATGTAAATACATAAAGGTAGCCAGGACAGTCCAGGATGTAAAGTAAATAATAGTCGTCTCTCTACACATTTCCATTCAGCTTGTAATGACCTCAGTCTGGTTTCTTTTTGTTTCTTTTCCTCTAACAGAAGCCACAGTGGAGCTTTCTCTCGACAGTCCGCGGAACGAGAGAAAGAAGGATGTGACGGCCAAACCGTCTGCGTCCGCCCCCTCCCTGCTGGCAGCTGCCAGCCTGACCAAGCCACAGTCTGCTTCCCTGGAGGAGGTACACGCATATTTAATCCCAGAGTGAAATTCACAGTGTGACTGCAACAAAGTAATGACTGAAAACTGTTCAAGTTTGGGGATTTGCTGTTTAATTTATTCCTCCCAAGTTTTCTGGAATATCAGAATTTTGAAAAGTTGGTTGTTTAATTTGCATTTTTTTGATTAGTTTAACATCTTTAACATTTCAATTCCTTAAACTGTTCACATTTCCCAAAAAATCCCAATTCTGGTGTAAGAAAATTGAGTTGACTGTTCAATAGAAGTGCGTGGCGACAGCAGATCACTGCTACTGGCAATTTTTCACTTTCTGTTCAATATTTGTTTCAGTTGGAAGAAGAGGAAGAAGAAGAGCAGGAAGACACATTTGAAATCTTTGTCTCTGTCAAAGACCCCGAAAAAATAGGTGAGGCTTATTTTTATTCTGTTTTGAATAAATAATGTATCTGGGTTTATTTAGTTCATAATTTGCAATAAGGCTACAAATTGGTTTGTGCAACATCAAGTAAGCAAAGGTAATTCTGAGATGCTTGAATTCTCATTTCATAAAGTACCAAAAAGGAGCAGCTTGCCTTGAGTAATATTCTGTAAGTATTTATATCAGTTTGTGTCTTTTTTTTTCACTAACTCAGTAAATGTCCTCCTTTTTTGTTTTTGTCAGGGGATGGGATGAACGCCTACATGGCCTACAAAGTAACCACTCAGGTAAAAACTTGGCGATATATAGCGCTTCTCTTAATCTGAAGTCTTTAATCTAGAGGAAGTTAGTTTAGTTACTCATCAGATGTGTGGTAACAGCGTGCAAAGAGAGGAAATACTGATCAGTGTATTGTGGGAGAAACGCCCGTGCACTGGTCTTAAAAAGCAAACATGGAGTATGTCAGAATTTTAGAGTAGTAATTCACCAAACTTAAACCTGCGAGATACATCAAGTCCAGTAATGTAAGTGAACTCTCTTTCAGACCACACTGACCATGTTCCGCAACAAGACGTTTACAGTGAGGCGACGCTTCAGCGACTTCCTCGGCCTCTACGAGAAGCTCTCCGAAAAACACGGACCAAACGGATTCATCGTGCCTCCGCCACCAGAGAAGAGCATCCTGGGTAGGCCGACTGGCTTTACTGCTTCCTCTGATGCTGTAACTATAAATCTCCATCTGCTATAAGAAAGGGTGTTGTCTTGCACAGGTATGACAAAGGTGAAGGTGGGAAAGGAAGATTCCTCATCTGCAGACTTTGTTGAGAGAAGAAGAGGCGCGTTGGAGAGGTGAGCTGCGTTATGACAAAAATCATACTGATACTCTCTACTAAACAGTAAAGCTATTATAATGTTGCTCTGCCCATAGAAAGCAGGAAAGTGAGGCTTTTTTTCCCTCGTTTTCCCATTCAACAGGTATCTCCAGCGGGTGGTCAATCATCCATCACTTCTGCAAGATCCCGACGTCAGAGAGTTCCTGGAGAGAGAAGAAGTAAGCCGAGCCTCGAGGCCGGGTGCCTTTTTATAAGACAAACCTTTATTTAGTTTTACGCCTGAGTCACTCCTGAAATACTGTACTCTTTAAGACCATAAAACCATCTGGCAGCACATAAGAATTTACTGATTAAATGATCTTTATTACATCTAGAAATATTTGTTAAAATTGAGGGAATGCTTTCAGAGGGATGTATTATTCCTCTTCAATTTACTTACACTGGATCCCTTTGTGTATCTAAAGTTTTATTAAAGTGCAATCTGGTGATGGTGCTGTATTGTAATATGTGTGTGTGTGTGTGTGTGTGTGTGTGTGTGTGTGTGTGTGTGTGTGTGTGTGTGTGTGTGTGTGTGTGTGTGTGTGTGTGTGTGTGTGTGTGTGTGTGTGTGTGTGAGTGATCAGTTGCCCAGAGCAGTGAGCACCCAGGCTCTGAGCGGCGCCGGCTTCCTGAAAATGATCAACAAAGCAACAGATGCTGTCAGTAAAATGACCATCAAGATGAATGAGTCAGACGTGGTGAGTTCAGCTGCAAACAGACACTCCTGCTGTTCACAACGGTTTTCTATTCCCAAGAAGCTCTGATGTAAGCAAGCAGCTCATTTTTATAATGAGGAAATCTGCATTTTCCAGTAAAAAGCAGAGCAGTTCAAGCTCACAGTTAAAGGCTGATGGCACTAAACAGTACAGTACCAAAACATATTGGGTACTTTTTTTTGCAGAGTGGGTTGACATCATTCAGAACATTTAGTAGTACTAGTATCTTTATTCAGTCATCACACATAATACAGTAAGTATAAACAATATCAACAGTCTATGTACTAAGTAGTGACTGCACAGGCAAAGACAGAAGCAGAATGCTTATATATGCCTGATCTACATTCTTATCGATTTTAAGCTACAGTCCTAAAATAAAATAAAATAATCATTCACACTTGTAACCCTCAAATAGCTTTGTAAACCATTCTTTTGAAAACCAAAAGAGAATTACACATTTTTAAATGTATTTTAGCATTGTTCCATAATTTAACCCCAACAATAGAAATACATCTCCTTTTAATCCCCTTTTTAGTTTCTTAGTCTGAATTAATCTGAATTTGTTCTGAGGAGAATTTGAATTGACACAGTTTGACCCAGTATTTATAATAAGCTCAAATGAATGGACAGATTTTGTAAACTGATCTGGTGGTATTGATTGAACCCTTTTGTGTCCATTGTTTCTTTTTTTTGTTTGCCATAGTGAAAGCTAACATTTGGCAAACTGTATATTTAGTAGATAGCACGTTAGCTCACTAAATACTGAAGGTGAGGCAAGCAGTCACGCTGATCAAACCCCCTATTTGTCAAACGTTGGTGTATAAAGAAACTGAGCTGTGACGCTGATTTTCCTCTTGATCTGAGCTCAAAGTACCACATTCATGTTTAAGTAAATGTTTATTCCAGCTGAATAAATGCAAAAGAACACAAGTGCATTAAACTGCACTGGATTCCCAGTGTGTTTCAAGCTTAACACTCTTCTCAGGAAGCTAAGAGCATCAAAAGAGTCATAATTTGCATGCATGTAGGACCAGGGTTCATGTATAAATGTATAAAGTCTGGAAAAGTGTTTAAATTGAACTACATTTCTGTGACTCATTTGCATACTTGGTCAATTATTTCAGCACAGTAACCAAAAAGGTGTGGATCAGTTCAATTATCACTTCATAACATTTTATCTAGTTGTTGATTAAGTGTGACTTAACATGTTTTGGATTTTTACAAAACAGTTTTTACAGATTAATCCTCTGTAATGTCATAGAGACGCTGATGTTGGCAAAATATTGAAACCTTGCTTAGAAATGAATATGTGGAATAACAGTGGGGTTTAAACATGCAGGACACACAGGGGCCTCGCTGTTGTACTAACTAACTGTGTGTTTTTTGCTGCAGTGGTTTGAGGAGAAGCTGCAGGAGGTGGAGTCTGCAGACCAGCAGTTCAGGAAGCTCCACGCGCTGGTCGAATCTCTGGTCATCCACAGGAAAGGTTCGTCGTCTCCCTTCCAACCACTAAAAGATTCAAATTAGTGTCCTGTGCTGATTATTCATGAGTCCGATTTTGAGGAAGGGATGAGGATGATTTTGATGCAAAGATCTCGTGGTGACATTCATTAATGAGATCATCATTTTCTTCACCATGACATGAGCTGGTATCAGAAACTGGACCAGTTTAGGGAATATCTTAGATCCCTAAGAAGATCATTAAACAAATTTTGACAGGAGATATTACCAAGTTGAGTTTGTGTTATCAGGAGGCTGTTGATGCTTTTAGTTTTTTTTTTTTTTTGTTTGTTTTTTGCACAGCCCTTAAAATCTCCTAAAACTTTTACTAAAGCCTAAATGGAGACAAAAGATAACTAACTCTTTACCAGTGTGCTCCATTGTAAGTGCTATTTTTACACAAAGCCATGCCCAGAAAGTAGTTTGCAGATGATCACGTATTTGTTTGACTTATATGACTGTAGTTTTAACAGTTTTAGTCCTATTCTGCGTGTGTTTTTAAATATGCATAAATTATTGTTAAGTGTCTGTTACTTTGTGATATACAGTAAAGTTATCTATTTGTTTCTCATGTTTTTGGTGTTTTAAAGTATACTGAGGAAAATGCGTCTGTTTGCGTTAATGTTTGGCTCCACCTCCCCCTCCCAGAGCTGTCGTTAAATACAGCCAGCTTCGCCAAAAGCACGGCCATGCTGGGCAGCGCAGAGGACAACACCGCTCTGTCCCGAGCTCTCTCTCAGCTGGCAGAGGTGGAGGACAAGATGGAGCAGCTGCACCAGGACCAGGCTGCAAACGACACCTTCAGCTTTGCCGAAGTCATCGCAGATTACATCCGCCTGCTTGGAGCCGTGAGGGTACTGAGAAAATCTGCTCAACTAATTTCTGCACGTCAAAGCTAATTCAGCATAGTGAAGTATTGATTTATTAAATAGTTTTATAAAAAAGAAAAAAACACACACACAACGGTAAAGTATCACAAGCGCTTTGACTTTTCAAAGGTTGGGAGGTCACTTGAGGCCTATCTAAGTGAAATGTAAACTCCCAAGACTTTCCATCTGTCATTGCGGCTTACTATTGTAAGCAGTGAGGTCAAGGCTGCCATTTTAATCAAGTCCAAGTAGTTGCGTTGAATCCCCGTTAGAAAATCTTTGCCAGAAGAAAGTACTTCCAGGGACAAGAAGAAATGCCAGTAAAATTATAAATTTAATTCAAGAACTAAGGCGGAGAACAATGTTACGTATCAGTGTTGTAGTACTGTTTCCTGAGCAGCCTTTTCACTCTTCACTTCTCTCAAAATATATTCAAAGGTTAACTTCAGAATCTGGTATTATTCTAATGGTGGTTAAATATATACTCCCACACATCAGTAAAAATGTCCATTGATATCGTCTGTAGGCTTGAAATGAATTTGGACAGTTGTTCTGAATAAGAGCCTTGGCTAAGCGGCTAAAGTAAATAGCCAGATATAAACATGAAATGATCCTGTGTGTGTTTGTGACCTGCAGGGGTCGTTTGATCACCGGATGAAGGCGTGGCAGCGCTGGCAGGATGCTCAGACCGTGCTGCAGAAGAAGAGGGAGACTGAGGCCAAACTGCTGTGGGCCAACAAGCCGGACAAACTGCAGCTGGCCAAAGAAGAGATTGCTGAGGTACAAACACAGGCCAAAATCAACACAGGGAAAATAACTTAGCCGAGGCTGGGATGCCTGGAAGTGCTGGAGTTTGATGTGTTTTTTTTTTTTTTTTTCCAAGATTGAGAACAATGTTTGAGTAATGAATGAGCCACTTGAAAAGCCTTCATATTGTTCTTGTGTTCCTATCATCAGAAACAGGGAGCATGATGAAACAAATGGAGTTAAATTTGATTTTAATCATTTTTTATCAGGACACAGTCAAGCACATATATTAGATTTTATATTTTTCTGTCATAGTCCCTTGTAATGAAAAAATCACTGCAAACTCATGCTGCGCTGGAGCAACCTATTCTCACTTATTTTGTCCCGGCAAGAAAGTGCTTGAATATTGAATGTTTAGGTTTTTAATCTGTCTGAAAAGGCTGCTTCAGTATTTACTGAAGATTACATCACTTTAACCAAACGTGGGCATTATACTTGAAAAGAAAAATGATAGTTGTTTCTTTTCCCTTTTATATCTAATGGATTGTATAGAGGCTCAATTGCAGCATGACAGTCAAAAAAAAAAAGAAGAAGTTGAAAAGTTAGAAGTGATGAAAATGTTCACAGTAAGTTAGGCTTGCTGCGGTAGTCTGTGTTAGCGGTGTTACACTGTGTTTGGGCATACACTGATTACACACCAATTGTATTACTTGCCCACCGCCCCCACCCCACCGTCGTTTTGCTTTTTTTTTTTTTTTAGAAATAAAACCCATTTAGTTCATTTTCACATATCAGCTCCCACGTTTATCAAATAAAATCATTATCAATACTTATCAATAATTAGTTGGACAGCAGACGCTACAATTAAGGAGAGTAAGTAGAGCTGACCGACGAGACGATGGCGGAGGATTTGGTGTCAAAGTGAAAAGCAAAAGCGCCTATTTGGCAATATTTCAGAATTAAACCCAGTGCTAATAGGTAACCTGATAACGAGGCAATCTGTAAACTTTGTCTGATGAAGGTGATCAAACTTCTAAACATTCGTTTTGTTCAAAGTAAGGGGAAGATCTAAAGATCAAAGTAAGCACTCTACAGATATTGACGAATATTATGTCTTGTAAAATGTCCGGTGTAGTCGGTAACACCGTTGTTGTCACATGTTTACTAACCGGTGGGAACATTTCCTCACCGTGGCATCCCTACAGTAAGTCAAAATACTAAGTCAAAATTTGGACTTTCAAAGAAAAGATTACGAGACATTAAGTAAAGATTTTGAGATAGTGAATCAAAAAATTCAATAAATGTCATACTTATTTTAACAAATATTTCTTAAAGACTTTGTTGGTCAGAAGTATGAAATAGACAGAACTTTAACTTACTACTATAATTATAACTGAGAAACTAACTTACCCTGACTGTTTTTATTTTTATTATTCCTTACATGTCCTTCTTTTTTAAATATCCTGGCATGAATGGGCTTCTATACTACGGGACTTTAAATGTTTCCTCTCTTCTTGTTAACAGTGGGAGGCCAAAGTGACGCAGTACGAGAGAGACTTTGACAGAGTTTCTGCTACCGTGCGCAAGGAAGTCATCCGCTTTGAGGTACTGATGCTTATCCTTGTTGTGTTCACATCAGTTACTGGACAGCTGAAAATGTTTTATTACTGATTACTGATGGCATTTTTAATTTAATCATACAGAAAGAAAAGGCCAAGAATTTCAAAAGACAGATAATTAAGTACTTGGAGTCTCTGCTTCAGTCTCAGCAACAGGTGAGTGCCTCTCTAGTCAAACATGTATATTTAATATTTCCATAATCAAGTATTCTTCTTGTCAAACCAGTTAGTGTACATTTATAAATTGTTTTAATAATGAGAAAGGCTTTTCCAGCTGTGGCAGTCCTTGTTTTGACTCTCACCGTTTTGTATTCATATTTAAAGGATTTGGAAGTCCTTGGTTGTGCAGCATGTTTGAATTGGTTGTACATGTTTTACATTTTAGGCATTTAGCTGGTGATCTTATCCAGAAAGACTTCACGAGTGCAGCAGTACAATAAGTTTGAATTATAAATGATAAAAATGAAAAGTGACAAATGGAAAAAGGAGTGTAAAAGGTGCAGAGATGTAGTGATCTACAATATTCCTGGGACTATAGAAGGAAGATTTTTAAGATATAAAACATGAGCAAAGGAGCGAGACATGAATTATTTTTTTTTACATGACGAGGAAAAGGAAAGATTATGGCTGCAAGTAACTATTAATTAATCTGTCTGTGTTTTTAAAAATGTTTAACTAAATGGTGCATAAAAAATACTGAAAAGGGCTTTTCCCAAGTTTCAAGAGCCCAAAAAAAGTCTTCAGATTGCTTGTTTTGTTCAACCAACAGTCCAAAACCCATAAATGTTCAATTTTCAATGATGTAAAACAGAGAAAAGCAGCAAAACCTCACATTTGAGAAACTGGATCTAATAGATACTTAGAATTTTTGCTTGCTGTTGGATTCAGAACTAGGAAAGATGCACAGACATCTGTTGTAAATCCTGAACGAACCTGACGCTGTTGTTTTTTGTATTTTTTTTCTCCAGGTGATAAAATACTGGGAGGCTTTCTTACCAGAAGCGAAAGCAATCGCCTAATCCTCGAGCACCAGCCTTTTGGACGACAAAACAGGCTGCCTTTTTCTTATACACTTTACCTCTTGCCTTTAAACCAAGGAAAATACGTGCATTGTAAAGGGAGATACAATCAACCTGTTTTTTTAATCACCTTTAACATATAGCTCTGTATTCTATTGTATTAATAATTGTATATTTTCATTTAACCTTCCACAAATATTTTCTTATTGGATGAAAAGAGTTTGCATATACAGAGATATGGACACACGGAAAGAGAAACGTGTAGGTGAATGATTCCATTAATTTCCACAAGAGAAGGGAAATGAACCGAGTCCGTTGTTCTCAGGATTTTCTCCCTCGTGTGATCAGGAGCTCCTTCACATCAGCAGTGGTTAATTGTTTACAGCGCGGCTGCTCTCTCATCAGATATTTCTGGGGACCCAGATGAAGAAAGTGGCCAAGAGTCTCACTCTGTTTCTTCTTTTTAATGACTCAAAGGGATAAAAAAAAAAAATAGTTAAATGAATAAGAATTATAAGCACTTCCACCAGGTGGATAAAGTACTTAAGTACCAGCCATGTTTTGTTTTTGTTTTCTTTCAGATTTAAAATACTATTGATGCTGAGGAGGAGGGGGTGCAGGGGTATTGAGAGGCATTAGATTAGTGGGGTCTACAGCTGTGGTCAAGGGTTGCATTGTAGGTCAAGCTTGTGGGGTTTAATGTTTTAGATATGATTTCACACAGTGCAAACTCTCTACTACTACTCTTGTATCTACACATGTCTGTGCCTTTTTAAGTCAGGAAGGTGTATTTTGGTATAATCCACTTTGGGAGGAAGTTGTACACAGTTGTGGGCAGTGCAGAGGCTCGTTAACAGTTAACTTCCACATCAGCCATAACGATATGATGAGGGTTGCTGGGGTTAAAGAACAGTGCTGGTGTTTTCATGTTTAAGCCCATTTACTACAAATGAAGTGACGTGTTTCCTCTACATTTTTGCATATAAATGCAAATTCTTTTTTGAATATGTTTCTCCTACCTTTCAGGCAGTGTTTGGAATCGCTACTGTATGAAAATCAACCTGCAGAGACTCGAAACAGGTAATCCTCACAGTGAACATCATGTCTGAGTCTGTTTTTGTCAGTGGCGTCGTCGTTGTTTGGTCATGCAGTACAGTTAAGTGTCAGTTGACACTTTTTTTTAAGGCATTACCAAGACCAAAATACAGTAAATGCTGACATGTCCACTGTATGGATTAGCCTTCTCAAGCAAGTCTCTGCAGGTCAGTTTTCATACTGTAGTAGGATTCTGAGTCCTGTTTTGAGGTATGGCTGGCAGTAATATTAGGACTGCAACTAACAATTATTTTCATTATCCTTTTATCATTTTTTTCAATTAATTGTTTAGTCTATAAAATGCCACAAAAGAATGAAAAAGGCACTGTTTACCAGAGCCCAAGGTGACGTCTTGAAATTGTTTTATCTGACTAACAGTTTGATTTGTAAAGGTACCCTGTGGAGTTTTTGACCAGTCGTAGCGCTACAGAGCAATGTTTTTCAGTTTGGGTCCCCATTTTTGTTAGTATCTCACACGGTTGACGTGATACACAGTCCTGCCGATGGTCTCTGGTGGCAGTGACATGCCAAGAAACGCAGCAATGTGCCAACAAAGGCGAGGAAGAAAGAAGACCGCTAGCTAGTAAACATGGACTCAAACAATTTCAGATTCTTCCAGAGAATGGCTCTGCATATGTTTTATGAGGAAGGAAATGCTTTCAACACATTTGTCAGACCTCTAAGATACACAATGCACTTTGGTGAGAAACAGTGAATGTAAACATAACTTTGTTTACCAAAAAAAATCCACAGGGTACCTTTTTAAATTTACAAGATATAAAACGGAGAAAATAAGCAAATCCTCAAATTTCAGAAAGTGGAACCGTCAAAATTGGGCATTTTTGCATGATAAATGACCAAATAATTATCAAAATTGTTGGCAATTTATTGCCTGTCGATCAGCATCATTTCAGCATTAAACAATACTGCGTGTGATTTCTAGTAAATGGGCAACAATATGCAAAAAAACACACTGGAATGGTCCTTAAAAAAACCTCCTGCAGAGAGCATCAGGACTGGGCTGTTGATGCTGACTTGTAGATGAGATTAATGTCAAATACTAAATGTACTGATGTCATAGTGAACCTAATGCTTCCCTGAAGCCTCAGTCTGCAGTTTGACAAGTTGAGTTTTAACATCAAACAGTAACAAACCCGCGCATCACAGCGTTATGTAGCCGGGCTGCCATGTTGTGATTACAGCTTTAATTTCACATTCACTTAAATTGAAGCCGTGTAGTGATGAGCTACACCGTATCATTTGTCGTCACCTAACTTGCAGACATTTCTTTGCACCGTTTTTATTTTATTTTTATTTTTTTTGGACAATTGGATGCACGCTTGTTTTCCCAACCGTTGTTAGACAGCACTCACAAAACTGGTTGTTAGTGCGGTCTCATACTGTATGTCATGATCACTTGTCGATGTGCAGAGCAATGTCAGCAACGTGCACTGTGTCATAGAAATTTCTTTTAAAACAAATCAATAAAAGTTGCACTGTTTACACTTGGAAATTTCATTAAGAACTTGAGACTTCGGTGTCTTATTTCTCCACTTGGGTTGCTACCTTAGCTTCACATTAGGTACTTATAATAACGCCAACTAGAGCAAGAGTCTGTTTGGGGCTAAAAGCGAAAACAAGCTTTTGAATGGAGGCAAAAAACTACAGTAAATGTTGCTGTTGAGGACACGGTGCTGTATAATTCCAATAGTAAGTAACAACATCTACTAGATTACTAGAGACATTTTCTTGTGTTTTTGAGAAGCAAATTCACCATCTGCTGCTATTAATTTTCTTTTCCATATGTGGCGCAGGTTAGCAGGTGTTCATCTGGTCTGATAATGACTGAACAGCTCCTCCTTGAGAATCAGAATCTGCAGCCTGCCAAACGTGAATGAGTGAGTTTGTGAATGAGACCAAGCCAGTTCCTTTAGCTGCTGTGTATTATATATATTGGTTGTTCCATTGATTGACAGAGGTCTTTAAGGTTGTAGATAAACCCCACTGAGAAAAAATTAAAGTAAAATGACACCTAACTCGAGCCCGACATAAATTGGCTGGGGTGATGTATTGGCTCATAGTAACTTATAACAAATATTTTGGTAAATAAGAAGAAATGACAGTACAAATATGCCAAAGATATATTTAAGGTAATTTATAAACAGCGTCTACATTATAGATTGTTTCTCAGTACATCTCTTGGTTGAATTCTTTAATAACCAAATTTAAGATATCCTAAAAAAAAAATGCTTGTTTGTGTTGCGTGTTTATGTAAATAAGTCTCTAAATCAAATCCAAGATATTGTAATTGGCTCACTCATCTTCCACTGGAGGAAGGAAACTGTTTGGTTAGCTTGATGACCAGTTTTACAATTTATAACAAACGTAACAAAGATCTCTCATTTTGTCTTAAGCATGCATAGATATTCTAAGTTGCAAGTATAAGTTGAGTTAAAATACTGGATCCTACATTTCCCATAATGCATCTTTTGTTAGACCCTCCTTGCCTTCTAAACGCCCACATCAGTAGGGTTATTTTCTCAGACTTGGCAAAGCTCCACCACAAGATATTAAACAAGGTATGAGTAGTACTCCCCGCGATTAGTAAACCTTTATGTGTAAAATCAGAGAAGTTATCCTTTAACAGAGCACCCCGACACCTCACAGACAGCCACAGGGCCAGCTTTGCTTTACCATTTATTAAAAACTATGTACAATATGATTCAGAGTTACAGACGTCCACACACCTTGGAGATAATGGGAGGCAGCAGCAGTGGACCAGTTAACTGCTACACATGATGACACTACAGGTAAAGCTTTCACACTCTGCTGCTGCTGCACGCTTCAGTTCACAATGTTGCTCCATCCAGATATATAACTGACAAACTACAACCTGCTCAAACTAAGAAGGCAACCTGTGATGATGAACTGGCCTGGCTGAGGAACTAAAAAAAAAAAAGCCTACGTGTCCTGTAATATGAAGCAGTGCAGAAACTATTAGATCATCACATGACAGTTTGCTACTTGCTTCAGCTCGTTTTGGCAGTTGGGACAAAACACCGTCTTCGTTCACTCTTAAAATGACAAAAAAAAAAGAAGAAACTACACGGTTTTGCAACAGTTCCAGGTAGTTAATGGCTTAAACACAGCCAGCACAATATCATGCTCTCTCTCTAAAGAAATGTAAATGCATAAAGGCTCCAATCCACATTCTAGGTAATATGACGTTACGTTGGATGGGTGATTTCAGAAAGTGCCGTTATCTACCAAAACACTCTTTACTGAGTAAAAATGGTTTGAACATGCACACACATTAAATCATACAGAGCTGACACAGTCTTAATGACAAGTCCAGTACCTCAATACATGTCATTTGTGATGGGCCAGTGGCGTCCAGTCACTTAAAATTCACTTCAGTCAGTTCAAACTGCAATATAAGGTGGTAAATAATGATATGCATTGATTATCAGTCATTTCTCACTAGGATGGATTTGACAACCCTCTCATGCAAGGAGCTTTTTGCAATATTTAATAAGTCTGACAGAGGTAAAAGTGATGTTAGGAAAGTGAAGTGATCCATAGAAGTACAGAGGCATAAGAAGCACCGAGGAGATGAAGCGATATGATTACACTGGTCACTTCCATGCAGCTTTTATCTTCACATGAAAAATGCCAAATCACTTTGAGCTACAGGACCAGGTATCAAATAACTGGTCCAGTTGTAAAAGTGAGACTAGGTTAAAAAAATAAAATAAAATAGACTGACACTATTGGGAAATACAGTTATTCGCTTTCTGGCCGAGAGTTAGATGAGAAGATTGATACCCATCATGACTGTATGAAAAATATGAAGCTACAGAAAGCAGCCAGTTAGCTTAGCTTAGCATAAAGAGTGGAAACAAGGGGAAAAAGCTAGCCTGCTTCTGTGCAAAATCAAAATCTGCCTGCCAGCACCTCTAAAGCTCACTAATTAAACACATAAGATATAACATGTTAATTAATGAGCTTTAGAGGTGTTGGCAGGCAGATTTTTTTTCACATTTGGTGTACAGACGAGAATGGTATTGATCTTCTCATATAACTCTTCGCCAGAGAGCGATTTCCCCAAATGTCGAATTATTACTTTAAAAGGAGAAATAACACATTCTTCCTTACAAATGAAAAGTAAAATTAATTAGCTAGAAAATGCACCATTCTCAGTATACTTAGGCTTTTTGCTGCTTAATCCTTACTTGGTCTGATATGACCAGTAGCTAATGTTAGCTAGCTTAAAATAGATATTGCTGTGTAACAGACATTGCTGACTTTGACTCTTCTGTACTTGTGCTATGGTTACATAATATTTTAACATTTACCATTATCCTGTAATTGTAACTGTTTAGCAAAAGTTATATAGGCTCACTTTAAAAGAGCACTCCAGCAATTTAGCATTGTACTCCTGTAACAGTTGGACCCACGATGAAGAGTATGGATCAAAATTGATGCAGCAGAAACAGAGATTGTCTTTTTTATTCCGCGCATTCTTCTTCCTTGTCAAAACCTGGCGCCTACATTACCCACAATACAACACGTGAGCCAAAAATTCTGTGTTTTCGGGTGTTATGCAAGGAGCTGCTAATGTAGCATTGAGCTGCTAGCCTCAAGCAGAGATGAGGAGTGGGCTACAGAGGCCTGGTAAGCTCGCTTCTCGACACCCCCAGATTTTTTTAAACTTTCATACTTGTAGTCTTCAGCCACAACCGATGCTGACTCAAGTGACATCACTTGAGGCAATTTATCAGACTTCGCGCAGCTCCTTCTGGAGCCACAAAACACTTCATACAACTTTTGTTTCACATATTCAGTAGCTCTTCTCGACACCGGTAAACTGGACTTTGGTGTCTAAAATCTATGGAGTTCCCCTTTAAATAGACATTTATGCTAATAATGCTTTAGACTGCAGAAAGAGATTTAACTAGACACACAAGAAAAAGCCATTCAAGTGATTCAGGCGTGTGCTCACACAAATTCTGATGTTTTCGATCATACCTGAAATAACTACATCAAAATGTCAAATCTAACTATAGCCCGCAACAACAATGTAACTACCCTTCACCTCAGCACCAGTTAGGTTGACTACAATTTTAAACTTATAATGTTGCACTTTGATTATACTTAATTATACTATGGGTACAAACACTAAATGTAGTCTTTTTGGTCAAAATTAATCAAGCCGTTAGAAGCATCTGCCGCTTTATAGGTTGATATTAACTGATTCTTTAGGATGAAAAACTTTGATAATTTACCTTTAATGTGATGCAGAAGACTGTTCGTTGTTGTAGGAGACATCTTTATGTAGGGAGCTTAGTGATACAAGCAACAGCAAAAAGAGGGATTTCACATTTTCCACATAATAAAAATTGGGTGTATTAGGAGGCAATTGTACTTTTTGCAAAAGGCAATTTGATTAAAGAAATATTAACAGAACTTTAATTTACATAAGATAGTTTGGCCCACAATAAGAAATATGGGAACTGACATCAATTCTGCAAATTTTTGAAATTCACAAAATTAGACATTACTTGGAGGTTGGGGAAAAACAAGCTTTACTGCACCCTAAAAAACAATGTATTCATGCCATAGTACCTAGCACCATGTCAGCCTCTCTAGGCAGGGTTGTTTTTGTTTATGGTTAAACGACAACAGAAGCAGACAGGATTAATTTATTCTTGGCTCAACTCTATGATGAGAGAAATGTCCCGTCAGTACTCTCCACATCACCATGTCTTCCAGCGCTTGTTTTGACTGTCTTGTGAGGAGAAACGCTGCTGTTGCAAATGCAGAAAACAGCCATGTGTAGTGATGGAGAAGCAGGTTCAGGTGCAGGTCTGAAAACCGACGTCTCATGACTTCCAAAAGTCTGGAGACGTTCATCCAGCTCGAGCAGACGATTTGTCAGCCTTTGTGTTGCTCTGGTGAGCGTTTTTTTGAAATGACGAGGGCTGCTGTTCGTGAACGTAGGGCTGCGGGCTGTTTTAGAGGAAAGTCCGAGCAACATATCTAAGGAGCCCTCCGTGTCGGAAAAAGATAACGTCCATCTCAGTGTCAAACAGTGCAGTGACGAAGAAGGACTTTCCTTGGCTAGTCTGCAAGAGAACAGAAACAACTCCTTTACTAAAACGTTCATCAAAGCTCCTTTATTAACATGCAACCGCACTGGATTTAGGTTATTTTACAGTATCACTCCACACTAATAAATAACTAGATCCAAGCGTCGCTATAAAAGACAGTTAGAGGGAATTGGGTGACTGATGATTGAGTTAGCAAATACACACTTCCCTAATCAAAGAATACACAATTTTAAGTTGCATTAATCAGTATGTTTTATATTAACGTTGAATCAAATGGCTATCTGTAATGTGAAAGGGGGCACTAAAATTATCACCCAAACGTCCCGCTTTACGGAGCTTTTTTAGCCTCTTTTACCTCACTGTTTTGGTTTTACAGCACATTTATTGTATGGTTCAGTCTCAGAGCTGTACGCTTCCAAAAGAAGAGCTAAACGGAGAGTGAATATTGGACTTATATTCTTCAAGTGGCCAGAAACACGACTACAATGGGAGGATAATCTGTCTGGTGAGTCTGGTGAGTGTGTTCGTAAATAATTGTTTGCTATGTTATGTTTTTTCTGCCCCTGCCCCTTAGTGGCTGAAAATCAAACAATGTAGCTTTAATTTGGGTAAATATTCTTTGGAAATCATTGCTGAGGACTTGAAATTCCCTGTCAAAAGATGGAATATAACTCAACACATTTTTTTTAGGAATACCATCTGCTGTTGACAGTAAGTAGTACAGTACAGTACAGTATATATAGTACAGTACAGACAGTAAGTACTGTGCTTAGCAAAAGACATAATTTAATGCTTCTTGCCATCGCCACAAAGAACAGTATTGATTCATTTTATTTCACCAGGATAATCAACACTGCTTTCCAGGGAGTCCTGGGTACATACATTAAAAACAAACAATAAAAACAAAAAGACGTTTTTGACCGTTTTAATGCATCTAAGCTGTGTGTTACAGATATCACAGCTCAGGGTTGAGCCTGTTGCCTACCTTGACAGTGAGCTGCTGCCTCGGACTCAGGCTGTCTGGCGGCGTGATGGTGAACCTCTCCTTCCCGCTGAGCTCCAGGGAGTCTGCGTTCTGGCCGGGCAGGAACTGGAGCGGCATGATGCCCATTCCCACCAGCTGGTTCTTGTGCAGCTTCTCAAAGCTCTCAGCGATGACCGCACGCACCCCCTGTCGAACGCAGAGGAGCAGGTGAGCGACAAAAACAACAAGTGATGATTGAGAGCTCACCAAATATTTGAATGTGTTAATCATCATCATTTGGAAATACTATATAGGCTGCATTGAGTAAAAAAGTAACCTTATGATCATTTCACTATTCTACAATGTAATTAAAAAGGGGGTCAAGCTGACTTCAGATTAATTAATATTTCATTGTAAGATATATAGGATTTAATAATAATTTTGTTTTAAAAAGTCAGGTATTTGGAAAATTAATACCTTGTAGTGGAATGTAACTGCTGTAATGTACAGTAAGTGTACCATGCTGCTCGGTCGGCGGAAAGTGTAGTGCGTGTACTGCAGTTTACCAGCAGGTATGGTCCTTTGGCTACCCAGTCCCTGGAGTTTCCAGAGCCGTAGTCTTTGCCTGCCAGGATGATGAGGGGTACGCCGTCTCTCTGGTAGCGTTCAGCTGCCTCGAACACATCCAGCTGACCAGACAAACAGGAAGAGGACATGTTAGGACATGTTAGGACATGTTGTTAGCAGCTAGTCTGACAGTTGTGAACAGCTTGTGCAGGGTTGGTGTTTGAATTAGCTGATACGTAAAAAACTACACAAATGAATCCACCTCTGTCAGATACTGGTCTTAACACTCACTGTTTGGCCTGAAGGAATGTACAAAGTCTTAGGGCCTGGTTTGCCGATGAATCGATTTTGGAGCTTGATGCTGGCGAACGTGCCTCTGGTCATCACTGCGTCGTTCCCTCTGCGAGCGCCGTATGAGTTAAACTCCCGCGGTGTCAGGCTGAGGGAAACATTCAAAGTGAGATGTAAATAGATTTGAATTTGTGCAGTTATTAACACACAGCGACAACACTCGCATCCTTTGTTGACCTATTCAGACAACAGACTCAGGGTTCATACAAAGTCTTGAAAGTTTGGAAAATGCTTAATTATAACCGTTATGTTTTCAAGGTTAGGAATATGCTTGAATTCGAATATACTCCTTGAAAAATGATTAATATAATGATTTTCAACATAATCTGGTGTTTCATCATCCACATCTCATGTAAACCAAAAATATTTTAATATTTGAAATGAAACGATCCCATCGTTGTATTTGTTTGTCGTCTCCTGGTATTTATAGCAGCAATTTAGATGTGATGATAATGGCTTCGAGAGTCTGGAAATTTTTGGATTAGGTACCTTGAAAGTGCTTGAAATTTACTCTTAAAAAGCTGTACAACCCTGCAGACTATACATACATCCGCCGTCCATCTCATTATATCTTACAATATTTATTTGTCAATGAAAATTGCAATACCTTGTTTTACAAAATTAACTTTATTATTATTTATTATTAGAGTTATTGTGTTTTTGCCACGGAAAAAATGGATCTTCACAAATCATTTTTGTAGTTTTCATTGATAACTGTTTCTTTATGTTTAATTCATTTTTCTAGGCAAAATTTGGATTGGCATTATCTTCACCAACCTTGCCATAAACATTTAAATAAACAATAAACTTTACTAGTCCAACTAGTAAGACAGCCTGTAGCCTGGTAACAGCCAAAACACGTAGTCTTGCTTAATTTGGGATCGTGATGAGGACGCTGTGTCCACGGCATGCAGTAATCTGAAAATAATGTGCATCCTCAATCAGAATCTAGTATTCTCCAGTCTGGATTTCATCATGACTCTCACCACCATATTATTGAGATATATTGTGAACATGTGCCGAGATCTGCTCGTTCAGTGAAATAACACTTTTTTATATAATCAGGCCACAGTGGTGGAACAGAACACCTACATTCTGTTAGTAAATCTGGTCTTCCTGGTGTCTGATAGGAAACTGACCGTTTGCTGAGCAGGTACTTGGCAGCGGCGCTGACCCTGGCAATGCTGCCCGCTGGTGAGATGTGGTCCGTGGTCACTTTGTTGCCGAGGAACAGTAAGACGTGAGCATTTTCTATCGACTGAGGAGGCGGCACCTCTTTACTCTGAGACAAAACACAAGCAGAGGCAGAGGAGGCACTTATTGTCTGAACTGCGGCTGTGTTAGTTTTGCACTTGTGCAACATGTGAAATCAGGAGACAAAATAATGATTACCACACAAAGGTCGGAAGACTTACCAACTTGCTGAAGAAAGACGGCGAACGGATATATGTGGACTTGTGATCCCAGGGAAAAACCACAGAATCTGGACATTCAATGTTGTTCCAAAATGTGTTCCCTTGCTGGAGAGAGAGCACAAGGGAACAAGAAAACATTTATATCATCATATAAACAGACATTAGACATACATGAAAGAAAGAATGATCGCGTCCTCACCTTCATCCTTCCCCTGAGATCCTTAAAAATGGTGGAGATGACTGTGTCCTCTTCAGTCTGTTGGACCTCCTCCCTGGACGGCCAGATGTCACAGAGGTACACCTCCTTCCCCTCTGAAGTCACACCTGCACCAACAACAGGATGCTCAATGTTAGCACCATACAAATATTTTTGTTCTTTAAAAAGTAAAAATTAAGAGTAATTAATATATTCAGATAACACCTTAAATGAATGCTACTTTTTTTGTTTAACTTCACTGCAATTTACCTAATTACTTAATGAGCTTATCGCTACCACAGTGGTTCAGACCTTAAACTACCCACACTGCTCCTTTGTCACCTGGCTGATGCATGTCTGCACAAGACACTGAATCACTCAGTGTTCACTCACTGTAATCAGCCAAATTCCTAAAATCCCCAAATGAGCCTCAGGTTTTAGAGGAGCAGCTTCAGACGTTCTGACGTGTGTCTTCCTTACCCAGAGGCTCCTTCTCAAAGTCCATTCCCACAGTGCCCGCAAGAGCGTAAGCCACCACCAGGGGAGGGGAGGCCAGGTAGTTGGCACGCACGCAGTCACACAGGCGGCCTTCAAAGTGCCTGTTGCCAGATAACACACCGCAGGCCACCAGGTCCCCCTAAAACACAGTAGATCGTCAAGATTTGATTGTTGTTGATTTAAGATGCACATTTATTTATTTTTGTTTTAAAGATGAACAGAATCAGCTTAATCTTACGTGTTTGATTGCATCCACGACAGCTTCTGGTAACGGAGCCGTGTTCCCTACACAGGTGGCACAGCCGTAACCAATCACCTCAAACCTGTGGTGTGAAGGAAAACGCAGGGTTGTGTAAAGGAATGAAATCATTTGGAATTCTCTGAGTCTGTGTGTGACGCCACTTTCACACACAAACCCCAATTATGACACAGGATAATTAATACATGTTTGCGTTTTACTTTTTCAATCCACAATCCACATGCTTGGAGTTGCCAGTTTATTAGGAACACCTAGCTAAAACTTGTTCAGTAATGTTCAGTTTTTATTGAAACTGTTTTAAAGAGGTGTTGATTAAACTTTATGACAATTTTGGAAGACATAGTTTTTGTTGCTTTTGAACTGTATTACATTACATTACACAAAGAGGTGTTTCTGTTATTTAGCCTGCCCTCATTTATATAAATGGGGTGGACAAAATAATAGAAACACCGGTCAGTATAACACAGTGCAATTCAGCAGCACCACAAACGGCATCCCTCAAAATGTTAACTCTTTCAAAACCAAAGTTGAGCAACGTTAGACCTACGGTAAGCTTGAGTCAAACTTTAATCAAGTGCAGTACAGTGCTGTATCTGTGTACACATGCTTACCCCAGCTGGCTAAAGTAAGGCAGGACTCCGCTGGTGCTGAGGTAGTGAGTGACCATGCCACTTCCAGGAGCCAGGCTGGTCCGAATATATGGCTTGACAACAAGCCCGGCCTCCACGGCCTTTTTGGCCAGTAGACCTGTCAATCAAAAACGGCTGCGTTATGCAAATGTGCCTGTAGTAAGTAGCCACACACAGAAGTGAAGTATCACAAAGCAGCAGCATACTAGTTTATGTGAGTAACAGAAAAGAGGAAATATGGGACGTCAGAGTGCAGCTAAAATTAGATCCATGCTTGAAGGAAATAAAGTGAAACAGAATTTTACAATCTGCTGTTTAAAATGTGAAAATAAAAAAACAGACATGTCAATACAAAAAGATTAGATGACTAGATGCTCAAAATACGCTTCTGTATATTGCAACCATAATGTGCCTCCCCTGGTAAGAGTTACAAGCTTGTCAATCTTACATGTCCAGTAGAATTTAACAATCAGCTGATTTACCGACGCATATACAGATAACATTAGGGAATATTTTCAGAGGAAATCTGACGACAGTTTCATCTTTTGACTCACACGTCCTTTACCTGCAGTCAGCATGACAGACGGGTTGCAGTTGTTGGTGCAGCTGATTACGGCAGCGATGACCACCGAGCCGTGGGCCAGCTGATACTCCTGACCACAGTGCAGGAAAGGAACCCGGATGTCCTGCTTCTCCTTCGAGATGTGGAAGCCTTTGAAGCCAACCTGCAGGGAAACCAAGGAACACCAATTACATGTTAGATAACACTCAGCTATCAGCTAACAATGCATCACCAGCATAACCCTGAAACTTACCCCAAATATGTGACTGAGTCATGCTTATTAATCTGAGGACTGGCAGAGTTAAGTTTTATTGTGTATTTTTTGTACGTTACCTTCTCATCAAGACAACTCTGGAAGTCTTCTTTCATGCTGCTGACTGCCACTCTGTCCTGAGGCCTCTTCGGTCCACTCACGCAGGGCACCATGGAGCTCAGGTTGATCTCAATCACCTGCACAAAGATTGAGTGGCTTTAATTTCACTTTATCACACAAATCAGTTCCTCTGCTGCTGCACCCTTGGGCTCATTTCTACAAATATGTCTATAGTGAGGCACTTCCAACCATCATTACACATTATCAGTCCTCTGAGAATTCACGGCAAGGTTCAACACGTTACCTCAGAATACTGGGGGTCTTCTGAGGGGTCTTCATAGCTTCGGAAAAGTTTTACAGCCTTCATGTAGGACTCCAGCAATTCAAGTTTTTCCTGGGTAAAATCTGGAAGGAGAAATTATGACACCTTATTCAACAACCCAAAAAAATGCTATGACAGAATTTGGTGATGGTATTGTATTATTATTATTATAACTACTATCTCTGAACACGGACACATAGCGGTAAACACCCAGTAAATTCAGATTGAAAATAAATCCAAGAATAACTTAAAGGACTGGATTAACCACTGTACCATTAAGCGGCTGTGATGCAAAACTATTTATAAACAGGATGACTTGGCTGACTCACTTGTCTTTTTAAAGTGCCTGAGTGTGACCTGGTCGACGGGGAAGAAGCTGACCGTAGCGTTGTACTCTGGGCACATGTTGGCGATGGTGGTTCGGTCCGGGGCTGATAGCTGGGAGACACCAGGTCCAAAAAACTCTACAAACTTCCCAGCAATCCCAGCTTGCCGCAAGTGCTGGAAAATCAATGCACATGATACATTAGTACACAAATGAAATTACTGTTGAGCGTATTCTGAGGTGAAAGAATGTGCCTAATGACACATGAAGGACCGCAGAGCAGTGTTACCTTTGTGATGCCGAGGACGATGTCTATGGAGGTGGTCAGAGGGTTGATGGAGCCCACCAGTTTACAGCCCACCACCTGAGGAAGGGTCAGAGACACTGGCTGGCCCAGCATCACGGCTTCTGACTCGATTCCCCCAACACCTGGTAGAGGAAAGAGCCATGGACAAAAAACTATTGAAGTCTTGAAGAAATGTTTAAAGAACAAAGATTGCATTGTAGTGAATCAACAGAAAACTGTCATAACTTTCACAGCAACTATTTCATCTCCTCTCCTCCCCCTTCAGATGAGCAATAACCATCAAACATGGTTGTTCATTTAGGAACTTGAGCCTAGCTGACAAGTTTACAACAAAAATATCAACAACTGGTAAGAACTTTAAAGTTTAAAAAATGGTTTACCCCAGCCCAGGATGCCCAGGCCATTGATCATGGTGGTGTGTGAGTCGGTCCCCACCACACTGTCAGGGTAAATGAAACCGTCGCTGACGTGGACCACTCTGGACAGGTACTCCAGATTCACCTGGTGGACTGCACCGACGTCCGGGGGAACCACGTTCACATTCTTAAACGCTTTTGAACACCACTGTTTGGTTGACAGACAGGAAAAGAGCAATACTTAGAAAAACATTTAACTTTGTGACTCACTCAAGGTGCAAACACTGTTTTGTTCTATTCTCTAAAGTGGACAGATACCAAGCTCTTTAACTTTTCATTGAAAGCTACAGAACATTTCTATGACCCAAAATGTAGACTGTTTTTGTTTGACTAATAAAACCTATAAACCAGTTCCCTGTTATAAAAAGTGCAAAACAAAACATTCTGCGTAAAGTATTACTTTTGATATGAAGACTGCATTAAATACTCCTTCCAAAATTCCACTTTTTTCCAAACAACATAAAGGAAAAGTTAGATAGTTAGACATTTTGGTAAATACACTTATTCTCTTTCTTGCCAAGAGTTACATCAGAAGATTGATACCACTCTCAGGTCTGTATGGTAAATATGAAGCTATAGCCAGGAGTTAGCTATTTCTTGGTCAGGACCAGTTGCCAGGCAACAAGCAGAGACTCCAGGAAGTTACAAGAAACGAGATACAACGTGTTAATTGGTGAGCTTCTACTACACCTTTAAGAAATTTCTCTCCCTTTGACTGTCTGATGACGTAATAAAAACATATCCGCCTTTTGCTGTACCTTAAAGAACTGAAGCCTCTCTTTGTTTCTGATCAGTTCCATTTCCTGATTCTTCAGAGCTGTTTCAGTTCTGCAGAAAAAAGAACAAATCACCAGTAAACCTGCTAAAGGGGAACTCTGTCAATCAGTGACAATACATCAACTCATATGACTTGCACGTGCCCTCTCTTTAAAGGGCTGAAACAAAGCAGTGACATCATTGATTTCCCCGTGATTCATCAAATTCTAATAGTTTGGAGATATAACACGTAACAACCGGACAAACAAAAGTGTAATTTTAAAAGTTCCATTATTTCATCTCATAATTTAATCATTTTGTGAGTGATATCAGCAATTTTGTGTGTCATGAACTAATGTTTCACTGTGGAGTCATACATCAACAGCCCACAACTCACTCAGACACAGGCTGCAGGTGGAAAGGGCAGAGGAGAGGTGTATTCTCGATCTGCTGGACAGAGGCTGGAGGCCGACCCGAGGAGGCTGGAGCGTCGCTG
>VMKM01003350.1:0-39038 GCA_008360985.2 Macquaria ambigua | reverse complement strand
TATATTTGTATAATCCAGAGTTTCAGACATATATTGAGCAGTTGAACAAAATGAAATGTAACTGTGTGACACTGACATAACATTGTGAAACCATTCAAAGGTAAATGCTGTCAAACAAATGGCAACAAAAGTTTGTAATTTCATCACCTCTTCCACCCTAATGTTTTGACAAATCTGTGATTTTTCAGGAAGGGATAGATGATAACGATCAGTTTCACAGAAATCCAGTCCAGGATCCAGTGTGTTTAAGTCTTATTTTATCTAGCAAGGACTTAAGGTACCTATCTTTTTGGAAAATACCATAACTTGCCTTAATTTTGTGTCATTTTGAAAAGCGAGAGAAATAAATTTGGAGTCAAACTCTTATCGCAAATGAATTCATGAGTGTGTACTGTAGAGCTCAGTCACATACACACGTGGACAAAATTGTTGGTACCCTTCTGTTAAAGAAAGAAAAACCCACAATGGTCACTGAAATAACTTGAAACTGACAAAAGTAATAATAAATAAAGATTTACTGAAAATTAACTAATGAAAATCAGACATTGCTTTTGAATTGTGGTTCAACAGAATCATTTTAAAAAACAAACTAATCAAACTGGCCTGGACAAAAATGATGGTACCCTTAACTTAATATTTTGTTGCACAACCTTTTGAGGCAATCACTGCAATCAAGCGATTTCTGTAACTCTCAATGAGGCTTGTGCACTTGTCGACAGGTATTTTGGCCCACTCCTCGTGAGCAACTGTCTCAGGTTTGAAGGATGTCTTCTCCAGACTGCATGTTTTAGCTCCTTCCACAGATGTTTAATAGGATTTAGATCAGGGCTCATAGAAGGCCACTTCAGAATAGTCTATTGTTTTGTTCTTAGCCATTCTTGGGTGTCTTCAGCTGTGTGTTTTGGGTCATTATCCTGTTGGAGGACCCATGACCTGCGATTGAGACCAAGCTTTCTGACACTGGGCAGCACATTTCGCTCCAGAATGCCTTGATAGTCTTGAGATTTCATTGTACCCTGCACAGATTCAAGACACCCTGTGCCAGATGCAGCAAAGCAGCCCCAGAACATAACCGAGCCTCCTCCATGTTTCACAGTAGGTACAGTGTTCTTTTCTTTGTATGCTTAATTTTTGCGTCTGTGAACATAGAGCTGATGTGACTTGCCAAAAAGCTCCAGTTTTGTCTCATCTGTCCAAAGGACATTCTCCCAGAAGCTTTGTGGCTTGTCAATATGTATTTTGGCAAATTCCAGTCTTGCTTTTTGATGATTTGCTTTCAACAGTGGTGTCCTCCTTGGTCATCTTCCATTAAGTCCACTTTGGCTCAAACAGCGACGGATGGTGCGATCTGACACTGATGTACCTTGACCTTGGAGTTCACCTCTAATCTCTTTGGAAGTTGTTCTGGGCTCTTTGGTTACCATTCGTATTATCCGTCTCTTCAATTTGTCATCAATTTTCCTCTTGCGGCCACATCCAGGGAGGTTGGCTACAGTCCAGTGGACCTTAAACTTCTGAATAATATGTGCAATTGTACTCACAGGAACATCAAGCTGCTTGGAGATGATCTTATAGCCTTTACCTTTAACATGCTTGTCTATAATTTTCTTTCTAATCTCCTGAGACAACTCTCTCCTTAGCTTTCTGTGGTCCATGTTCAGTGTGGTACACACCATGATACCAAACAGCACAGTGACTACCTTTCACCCTTTAAATAGGCAGACTGACTGATTACAAGTTTGAAGACACCTGTGATGCTAATTACAGGACACACCTTAGTTTAACATGTCCCTATGGTCAAATTATTTTCAATCTTTTCTAGGGGTACCATCATTTTTGTCCAGGCCAGTTTCATTAGTTTGTTTTTTGAAATGATTCTGTTGAACCACAATTCAAAAGCAATGTCTGATTTTCATTAGTTAATTTTCAGTAAATCTTTATTTATTATTACTTTTGTCAGTTTCAAGTTATTTCAGTGACCATTGTGGGTTTTTCTTTCTTTAACAGAAGGGTACCAACAATTTTGTCCACGTGTGTATGTGACTGAGCTCTACAGTACACACTCATGAATTCATTTGCGATAAGAGTTTGACTCCAAATTTATTTCTCTCGCTTTTCAAAATGACACAAAATTAAGGCAAGTTATGGTATTTTCCAAAAAGATAGGTACCTTAAGTCCTTGCTAGATAAAATAAGACTTAAACACACTGGATCCTGGACTGGATTTCTGTGAAACTGATCGTTATCATCTATCCCTTCCTGAAAAATCACAGATTTGTCAAAACATTAGGGTGGAAGAGGTGATGAAATTACAAACTTTTGTTGCCATTTGTTTGACAGCATTTACCTTTGAATGGTTTCACAATGTTATGTCAGTGTCACACAGTTACATTTCATTTTGTTCAACTGCTCAATATATGTCTGAAACTCTGGATTATACAAATATAGTGCTGTCTCACCGTGCCACAAGTGTTCTGCGATAAATCCACTTGTGTCTTTCATCATATATTATGATAAAAGACACACTTCTTTGCTCATATTAAAGATTACATAATACATTTATTTCAGGTTCATTCATAGCAAACAACAGGCAGATTCTTCTTCTGGCAGACTACTAAGCATTCCTTTCTCTATCAAGAATGTAAGCTTCCTGACCTGAAGGGTGCAAAGAGAGATGCACTTGGAATTCAGTGAATTTGTAAATGAACTGACCTCAACCCTGTTACAGTACATACACAGTGTCCTGGGTTTTGTATATTACTTTTTGAAGCACTTTTACTATGTTTTTACAAGAAAAGACTGCCTAGGTGGCAATAAGTGTTAATAGAAAGAAATGTCACACAAATGTCATGGGCGAGAATCTTTCAGTAATCGCAATGTAGCTGTCAACAGCTCCGCTCTCCTGATATAGTGTCCTTGAACACGTCTCTACCTGATCACTCACTGTAAGCTGCTCTGGTTTAGAGCATTGGCTAAATGCCGAAAAATGCAAATGTGAAAAAGGAGAATCGACCTCATGGAAATTACTGTTCCAATTCAAAGCCATGTAGCGAGGCACTGAGGCACCAGTCAAGGCTCCTTTGGGCTCTGAGAAAGAAATAATGAGACATTCATTGGATAATAACCTCCTTTAGTCATTCAAATGTATTCCAATCTACTCCAGGCAGCATTCTGACCCGCAAAATACTGCAAATGACCAAATGTCTACATGTCTTGCTTGTACCATTCCTTTGTTTTGTGCCATTACGTATCCACCCAGCTATACAGGGAATTAATCCACCCGTTAAGCACTAAGCTCTTCCCACTGCGCTACATCAGCACAAAATTTGAGAAAATTAGCTTGACATTCGTTTAAAAGCGTTATTATGGAAAGTTAAAGCATTAAAGGTTAGGGTAAGTGTTTGGTTATGGTCACTCTAGATACAAAACCTTCACTTAAGCTCCTTTCAGACATGCACCCCTTAACATTAATCTGAGGCAATTTAACATCTCATGTCTGAATAAGGGCCAATTTTAAGGCGTTGAGGAGATCAATTTTCTCATATCAGATCAGTAAAAAAACTAGGAAGAATCTGAATCAAGGTTGTTTATACACCCATTGCTCAATTAAAAACACTGTGCTGTTTTTCACAAAATGATAACAAACATCTTAGGTTTTCTGTAAAAAAAAAAAATTGAGAAAAGCCTTTTTTGTCAAAATGCCTCACATTAACTGAAATTGGCAAGAGTTGCCTTCAAAACAAACCCCACACTCAACCAGAGTGCCTTTGTCCTGCAACCTCATTATTCTCCAGGGCTGCTAACTAATCCTGTACCTCTGTGCTCTGTCAGAGAACCTCCACACACTCAAACACCACAATTCTCAGATGAAACACTCCAGCAATGAGCCACTCTGACTTAAGTTTCATTAGCGGGGCCTGTTTTGTGCAGATAAAGTGCAACAGCGTCCAATATAATAACATGCTCTCAGCAGAGCCCTAGTCATAATTACTGCCATGCAACATTGGTTAGAAAGTCTATGAGGTGACCTGTCTGATGTAGACCTGCACACACAAGGTAGTTCTTAGTGCTGACTTAAGTTTTGGAGTAAGTTCATCTTTTTTTGCATGTGTAGATTAGACATTTGTGTGCGTGCTTGTTCAATGGTGAGAGAGTGTCTATCGGCTTGCTGTATGCGGTGACTGATATTCAATTAGTCCACCTGCCACCTCTACACGGCCCGGCATTCCAGCGCTCAGTAAATCAGCTCGCCTGACAGCACACAGGTCGATATTAATATTAACGCCTCCATAAATAATGTTATTGTAGGCCCTCATGTTAATGGTTCATGATATGATGGGCATGATAAAGTACAGAGCGTGTTCTATTGTGAAGGTTCGGGAGTTTAACAGGGAGAGAGAAAGATAGACAGACTAAATCCCCTTCGATGTCCTTCGATAGGGACGTTGATGACATTGGCTTGGAAATGCGCCGAGGTGGTCACAGCTGTGTTCCCAAGCCTGACTGGCTAGGGGGTGGGGAGGTTGTGTGTGTGTGCGGTGGATTGGTGAGGGGTTAGAATGGGAGGCAGTTGGGACTGGACACAGCGGATTAATTATTATAAATCATCTCCCAGGCCACATGTTTATGGCTGCTACTCAAACTGTTGTCTGACTATCCGATTTCCATCTCATACACTGCAGTAAATGCACTGTGTGTGTGTGTTTGTGACAGGAGAGGTCTAGGGTTGAGTAGAAGAATGGCTTTGCTGTTTTGTGACAATGGCCCATATTTCATTCTGACAGCAAACATATCACCGTAACGTCTTTATGTGGCTGCTGCAAATCTTTGTGTTAACCATTGGCTGGAACGAGATGGCTGTCATCAAACTGAGACCATGGGGTGTTTGAAAAGTCAGCTTGTTAACTTGACCTCCTGGCCAAAACTAGGGCATCAGTCATCAGTCCATTCCATGTGATGTGGCAACTTCAATTTCCTGCCAATCTTGGAATCTTGCAATATGAAGTTTTTGTTTTTTAAATCACTAATTCAAGGATGAAATTTACAGAGGATGCATGCTTTTTTCGTTTGCACTGCCATGCTGCATATGCGGATAGTTACAAATATCTCTTCCAAGTAACTCAGTACACACACTCCTCTACCTGCTGGTATTTGAACAGCTTCACTGATTCAAATGGAAAGTTCAAGGGAAGCTCACCAGTCGTTGCTAAGGGAGAGAGCAGTTTTACTCATTCACATGCTCCTCCACATAGACGTAACTGAACTTCCAGCATGCAAATGGTGATGGCGGTGATGTTACGGTCAAAAGTCACAAGCTTCTCCGAACCGCTCTCTTAGCCATGGCATAATTTGTGCTCTGAGTAGTAGCGCACTCACAAATTCATGCCTTAAGGGGTTAGCATTATCAACAAAGCATCTGAGGAGTCCAATAATGAAATAATCATAACATTCTAATTCCCATTTCCCATGTCTAGATGCTCCTTCTTTACACAATGTTGAAAAATAAAATAAAAAAAGAGTAACAAACATGTTTTGTTATCCCCTTGCAGGCAACAGCTCGCAAATAATTAAATGAATGAATAAATCACTGCAGAGAAATATTAATCAACTCTTATGCTCATCTGTGAGGGAGGAGGTGGCTGATGCACTGCATGGTGATTGGTGGGGACAGGAGAAGATGGGTGTCCACATACACACACACTCACGCATACACACACACACACACACACACACACGCGCATACACACCTTCTGGGTCATCCAATGTATTATTACAGTCTGCCATTGTGGAGAATTCTGGGAACGATTTCCAAAATGACTTTGGCTTGTGTCATGATGTCACCTCCCATCACTAGATACACTTGCATGCACACACACACACACACACACAGACACACACACACACACACACACACACACACACACCCTCCACCAGCCCTGGACCAGGGGTTTTGCAAAGCCCGGATCATCCCCGCTAATCCACACTCATTAAGGATGAACTGCATGATAGCGTGACACCACCAGCAGCCTGCACGGGCCCCCCTCGTTTACCCCACTTTCATACGCGCACACACTCACCCCACCACCGTGGATAAGTGGCAGCTTTGATGGTGATTTTAATAAATTACTGCAGACTGTTGCATGCATGTTTGTTGCCGCTGCTTGAGTAAACAGAGCACTTGCCACACCTGTCGGCGCTAATCAGGCCCGGTTTAATTAAGAGCGACAAAGCTTTTATTTCACGCCAGTGAAGGTGATGTGTGTTCGACCAAGGGAAGTTGAGCACTCTTCACTACACTCTTCAGAGTAGTGTGGCTGTGTTCGAAATCGCACACTAACGTACTGCCTACTACATACTCAATCAGTATGTACTGCATACTGCCTACTAAATGAACCAGCAGACTGTTCACACTGAAGTATACTCAAGCAAGACTACATCACATGACTGTATCAATCACAACATTACCGGTCCGAGCTAAGAGATGCAATACATTTTGGGGCGGTTGAGTATGTCCAGGAAGCTCACGTCGCATACTCGGAAATTCTTGCTAATCTAGTATACATCCGGGCATTTCTCGCATACACAAAATCCACATACTATGCAGCTGGAACTCAATTTGACGTCCTACTTAGTATGAATAGTGCGTTAGTATGCAATTCCGAACACAGCTTGTGTCTTCAAACGAAAGAGGAATTCAGCATGAGACAAGCTGTGGGGTGACAGAGCTGGCAAATCACTTTACTCTGGTAAAATGTAAAAGGATTCAGAGTTTTAGCAAAACTTCAGATCAATTATTCAAACGCTTTCATTGTTCCTCAGGATGGAAGAGAAATAGTTTCTACATTCAACAGTTTTTACCCGAGGACTGGACCATAAATAGAACGTTCATCCTCAGAGCTCCTCCACATCACTGAGAAGGTCACTGCCGAGTAGAGTCTACCTACAAACCCCTTGGGCTGAACAAAAAATGCCACATGGATACTTCCCTTCCAGCTCTCCGCCTCCAAAATAACTCTCCCTCTGTGGGGTTCTTAAATAAATTACAGATATGCTATCCTCTCAAGATGTGATCTCTGTTCTCCAGCGCAAATTAAAAATTTAAGTCCATTTAGGTTGGTGCCCAGTGTAACTTGAAGCAGTGCGGTTGCAAGGGGCGATATCCAACCAGAATTGTGTCACAGCAGTACTTAGTAGTGATGCTTGTTGCTCTGGGCCTTGCATCCGGAGAGGAAGCAGGGTGGCCTTGATGTTAGAGAGAATATCGTGTAACTAAAAGGTCACAGGCTTGATCTCACAGCACAACAGTGTTTCCACCCGCAGCTACGTGTCGTGTCAAAGTGTCAAGACACCAAATTCTAACTTGTTCACTCTGTGTGAATCACTCCGTGTGACACCACGAGCCAAAAGCCTAAAATGTAAAATGTGCAACTTCAAAGCCTGTACTTTGAGGATGACTGAATTATGTGCCAGTTTTATTTTCAACCAGCCTGCCCTCCTACTCTTGAAAGCCACACATGTACTCATAACGTTCAGTCAACTTTCTTCACATGAATATGAGAAGTCTTGTAGAAATTTAGGCTTGAGTTGCTCAACCTGGCTTCTACCGAGAGCTGGGACTTTTTTTTAATAATGAATCACAACAAACAGCAACACCTATATAGACTTTTGTGCCTTCAAATGGGTTGGACTTGATGTAATTTGACTTCCACAACATACCCTAAAATCCCCTAAAACAGATAATAGTGGTAGATACAAGTATAACAAGAAGAGATTGAAATTACACTGAAATTACACAGTTAACGTTTTAGCTCACTTGCAGATGCTCAACCAAAGTGGTTGACAATAAACACAACAATATCAAACTGAAACACCTGATCAGCATTTCAAATAACCAATAACAAAGTGTCCAAGGATCAAATCCATAGCTCCAGTGATCATGTTGAAATATGTCCAAATAATCACGACGATTTGAATCACTCATATCAATTAATAAACTAAACTAAAGTCCCTCTGAAGACAAAGGCAGCATGCCAAGAGAGACAGGAGAACCACCAACCTCTAAAGCTTGATTATTAAAAATAAATAGACTATTAAATACACCAGAGGATTGCCTGGGAGGCTTGCACATCAGCAAAGCACATCCTATTTATTTAGTGTTTTAGAGATGGGTAAGGAGCAAAAAGGCTAATTAGGTGGGAACAAAAACATTATCCAGTAGAAACAGGAGACACTGTGTGAAGTAAATGTCCTCCGATCATTAAACAGCATAGGGCTAAATAAATTAGTTGTGTATGTGCATGTGCGTGTGCATGTGTGGCGAAGGTGGGGGATCATTTAATAGACCCAACCTCACTATGAACCCAGAGAAAGCGTTTTGTCATTTGACCTTCATTAACATCTTCTATTCATTGCTCCAACTCCGGTGATAAATCAGGAAATGGCTCCTATTGTATCTCCCAGTGGCGTGAAATAAAGCTTTCTCCCCTACCTGACTTTCATTAGCTTTTGTCTTTTTAAACAATAAGCAGAGCCTCGATCGAACACAGGTTTTAGAAGGTATTTGTCTTGGGGAGACTTTACTAACAGAAATGAAAATTAAATTAAATCATGAGGCGATCCAGCAAAGATCCACAGGGGAAACACAATCCTGATGTAAAATCTACTTTAAACACTTTCAGGTAAGGTGAGGTATGTGATTAAGAGCAACACCTTTAACCTCAGAGTAAAGATAATCATAAAAGATACAAGGAGAGCCTGAAGGAGAAAAAAGGGGAAGAATATATAGTCCTCTTTTGGAACAGGAGACTTTCCAGAGGGGAATGGCTTCCCTCCATTGAAGCATTGCTGGATTAACCTAATCAGAAGATTAATCAGACTTGAAACACTGGAGGCTGTGCCGGTGGCCTCTTTATCCGACTGTGCCGGGCAGCAGAATATGGATAGAGAGGAGGGAGATGGCGTTCCCACAACCTTTCTCTCTAGAGCCTCTGTGCTTGCCAAAAGACCTCAGAGACAGAGGGGGAATTAGAAGCTCCCAGTTTGCCCAAACTGCCTTTGTAGAACTGGGTTCCTCGTGCAAACGTCTCATTATCATTCAGACAAGGGCTTATAAGTTTAGAATTTGAGCTCTACTGGCGGCGTATCATGCAAGACAAGGGTATGACTGAGTGTGGGTTAGGTTGGAATAATCAAGTTAATCTTGAAAAGACTGTGGTGTCACAAAAAAATCTCAAGTCAGCAATAACCTCGTTTACTACGCCTTGTCTTTCACATTTTGAGCCAGCTTCAGTGCACAAGTTCACCAGCGAGGTTAGACAATTATTTTTGTTAGGCGACAACCTATAAGCAAGCAGATCACTTCAACATAATAACACTACTGTCAACATAATGACAATTTACATTTCACTCTTCACATACTTTAAATGTTAAACGCAATCTAACACCAGTAATTTATACCCATTTTGCATCTTCAAACTTATCTGAGTAACAGGTTCAATCCAGTGGATACCTGCCCACAATGCCTTACTTGCATGCTAACTATTAAAGGGCAGCACTCAGCTGTGATCTCTGCCTCTTCAACACAACGGGCATCAGAGTATTAGCCACTATTTAAGTGCAGTCCTCCTTCCTTGCTCCTTCCCTTGAAAATTTGGCAGACAGAAAAAAGGTATTTGCGGTCAATCTCCAATGAATAAATAAATAAATAAAACTTAGTGAGTACTTATCTGTCTCCATCTGTCTGCCTTAAATTATGCTGCAACTAATCTCACCACCTAGGCTCAGCAAAGAAAAAAACAGGTCTGTAGCACATGCCCATGAGAAAAAACAAGAGGAGCCTGCAGTGTGAACAGGGAGGGCATCATTGATCCCAGCTCTCTGGTAGCCAGGTCATCGATCGCAGGATACAGCTGTGATACTTGGCACACCTTGCTGACTCCAACCACTTCGAATCTGCAGCTAACAGCGAGTATTTTTCTCCTTCCTCTTGTCAGTTGACCAAAAGATGCAGAGAAGAGGGGGGGAATCCTACACTGTCCTTACATAATTGTTTGGGAACATCATTTTTCAACCGCAGCTTTGCTTCCCCATCCCCAGGAGGCACATTTCTCAAACAGAAATCATTATGTTATGGAAGCAGCTGCCGGGCAGGGTTGAAAATGCAACTGGAGCCAATGAGCAGAGGCATACACTCCTTGGGGTGCACAGGCACACACACACACACGGGAGAGCCATTGAGTGGACCGGGAATAAGAAGAAAAAAATGGAAGTGAATGAAGGGCCCATTTTTGATCTTTTGTACTCCCTGGAGATTTATCGATCCTGGAATCTCATCAAGGCTTCTTTTGGAGGGTTAAGTAAAACACAGACATCAAAGATCAACTTGTTTTTCTTTGCATCCCTCCTCCACACATGCCCTTCCTACACCCACTGTTCTATTTAAAGATTTGTATCTCCCAACATTCAATATGAATACACTTAAAAGAGCATATGTGAGAGGAGAGGAGAGGAGAGCGAAAAACCACTTAAAACGAGTAGCGGCAGGATGCAGCTAATGGACGTCTGATCAGCCAGTGTTTCATCTTCGCCACATTATCTCCAAATTCAATATTGGCTATTTTAAACACTGAAAAAAGAAGAGGCTGTTGTGTCTAAACTCTCCTGCTATTTACGCGTCCAGGTCACACTTAGTTGGTATTCCACTCAACGCTGTTGCTGGGGTCCCCTCTGTGTCTCCTCAATCCCTGCCAAAACAAGCCATAATAAATAGAGAGCTGATGCATAGACATTGATGTCTGGCGAAAAATTACAGTTTCACTATATGTTAGAGGCTTGTCTGTCATTGCACAGCCAGTCTTGTTATTGACTCTGACAAATTCCAGGATGCTACTGATAAGGGCGTGACAAATGGGCCCCACTCTTCCTCTTCCAACAACCAATACATCTCCCTATGTCCCCCTGTCGCCCACCTCTATTAGATTCTATTATGTGATATCATATCACACCCTGGCTGGGTACAACCAGGAAGTGCTGGAGAGAACAGAAAGGCATTGTGGGTATGATATGAAAATCCTGTGCTCTGGCAAGGAGCATAGAGATATCCAAAACCCCCAGGCCAACTGTAAAGGGATTAGACGTCATCCCTCTGCTGGACACACCTTTACAACAGAGTCCTTTGGGGTAAGAGATATGGGATATAATAATAAAATAATTCCCAGTGTTCACTCAACTTTTGGAATTTGGAAGTGAAATGATCAACAGTAAAGACGCCGCAAAAGACAATTTATTTTTGACGTAGCCAATAACTGAACTAAGGTTCTTTTTTTGTTGTTTGTTTTGTTTTGTTTTGTAAAAGTTTCAGGCAAATTTGTACAAGAAGGTATTTTAGGGTTTACCTGACAATGTTGCTTTTGGGATGAAAAAAAAAAAAAGTCCTACCCAACTGTGAGATATTGCTCCAGTGCCAATACAAATCAATTTCATAATCCAACTGTGGAACTGCAACTCTCCATTTCCCCATGTGTGCTCATCTGAACAGAGTTAGTTAGCACCTGTCAAAGGCTGCTGGATTCACAGTGAAGGAAGCCTTCTGAGAGAGGCCTCTTTAGTGACTTTTCACACATGCACACACTTAGAAACATACAGAGGAAAATGCAGAGCTGGTGTTGCCATTCAATTGAACGCTATCATCACACCAGGGTAGTTTTCTTTACAACCCATCATCACAGTCGGGTAATATAAACACATGTTTGCATTCAGAGGGACTAAGTACATGCCGCATATACTGTATCTCACAGTCAGCTGGCTAACTAGGAGATTCATTCAACACCTTTTGGTTGGACAGGAAAGTAGTAAGTGGTAGTAGTAGCAGCTAAAATGAATAGCTACAATATATTACAGGAAGAGCTTTGTTTGTTCATGATATGTACACAGTAAGAATAATCATAGTGATTGTACAACACTTTCTTCAACAGTACAATGCTGCAAAACACAAGGAACAACTTACATTAAACAATCAGCTATAATATCAAATAATGACATTTGCAACGTCTTTTTTAAAAAAATAATACACCTGTTTCATCATGTCTCTGCTTAGATTAAGTGAAAAATCTTACGATCTTACACACCCTTGCCTAAACAGCAGTCATTTAGTGCTTCATTAAAAAAAAGCTGGACTCAACATTTTATATTTTGGTATCTATCAAAGGTATTGCTGAAAAGTACCTTCATGCAAAAATGACCTTCCCTGAAAAAAAAAAAGAAAACCTGTTTTCCATTGTCATATGTAACTGTGATGACACTAAAATTGTATGCATCAGCTATTAAGACTTGCATATGTACTCATGGGTCTCATATGACCTTTCAGTAGCGGCAGACTGGTGGCCCAAAGGCATGACAGCTTTAGAAAGGAGCATGCTAATGTTAGGTGTGGTTTGTGCCCCTTGGTGCTATTTAGCACAGTGTGATGAGAGTTCATCTCCTTCACATCCTGCTTGTCTCTCTGTCTGAGAGCGAGTACAGAAATAGTCTTTGTCACCAACCACACAGCAGGGCACCTTTCACACACCATGTCCAACAAGCCTGGACCGAGGCGCCAATATGTGTGCCAATGTGTGTAGCTTTGCAGGGTTTATTGTGAGCTACTGAGTGCATGTCTGTGTGTGCCAGTGGGTTTCTCTTATGATTTTAATAAAAAATGCTCTATGTTATCAAGGACATAATCACCAAAATATCATCTTTTTTCCTCAGGAACCAGGCGAAACAGTCTTCAGCTTTTTATGTTGGTTCACATTAAAAGGACACTGACAGTTTTTCCTCTCACCAATTTGACAGATTTGAATTAATTAAATGATTAATTAATTTACTAGGAGGGGGCAGCCCTACTGCTTTTGGTATGGAACAGTATCAATACCATCTGATTTTTCTCTGAAATGGTTGTATAAGTTCTCATTTTCATAGCATTTCACAGTGTAATCTGAACTGAGCCAAACTGTGCTCAGAACTCAAATGGGAAAACATTCAGCACTGTGCCAGCTCAGTATGGAATGATACACTAGAGCAGAAGAAAAATGATCGGTGAGGGTGAGGGAAGCAGCAACAGATAAGAGGATTACTCCATTATTATCTACCCCAGGGGCTGTTACCCCAGAGCAGAGGGACACGGTTAAAAAGGGCAAGACCTTGGTTTTTTTCCCAGACATGCTCCCATCGTTTGAGCGAGGCAGAGTTGCTACATGACATACTATCCCACTCTGGGCAAAGACATGTTTTTAGCCCAAGCTCAAATGCAGCATCCTGAGGTGTGACCTTACTCTCCTGTCCAGCCTTCCTTTAAACTTCCTCCAGAGACACCAGATGGATGGACCTGATATCTGGTTTGGAGTGTGGTTAACACAACCTGAGGATTTTTTAAAATCTTTTTTTGGGGCAAAATGTTTGCTCTATAGTCAGATAAAAACATAAGCGAAACGTGCCTGACATGAATACCTCAGAAGTTAAATGATGCTTCTTGAAGGCTAGATGGTTATGCAATTCTTGTCTAACAGAATGACGTCACTGTAAAAGAGTTATGCTCTATGTATGTAGAAATATTGGATTTTAGGATAAGCCAGAGGTTTACAAAGTGTAAGTGTCAGACTTTAAAAAACCCTTGGATAGGCTAAAAATAAACTAAAATTGATTTATGACAAATAATTTCTCATTTTCACTTGTATTTCCCCAATAAAGATGTCAAACACTTTTGGCTATCATTTATCTATAAAGATGTAACACCCTCAGTTTGATTAAAATGTTTAGATTATACCAATACATGCAAACACACAAGCACAGTTGCATAACTCTGAGATTTTCTCCCCAATGTTCTCTATAAAGTAACTTCCAAAAATCCACAGATGCAAATGTTCCAAAAAGGTGAATATTGCCTATTGTAATTTATGAGGGAACTCTCATAGGTACTCTCTCATTAATGGTGAGATTTCACACACACACACACACACACACACACACACACACAAAATCAATACACATCTAGCCAGGCAACTGTGTTTTGCAGTGTAACTTGAATTCTGTTTGTGTGGGCGATTGAGGCAGGGCTCTTACTTTAGTTTAAACAAAGACATCAACAGTGTTGGTGTCTCCACGTCAAGACTGAAGCGATAATTACTGTCATTCAAGCAGAAAGCTCATAGCACAGGCGGGGATTAATGTGTGTTAGCTAGTGACTGTGTCTTTGTAAGATAAACTTACACCAGCTGTCTGAGGCTACATTTCCACTCCAATTCAACCGGATTTGCCTCTTGGCCACGGCCGTGCCCCAGCCGTGATCACCATGCGTATCCTTACTGCTCCTTTGAATTTCACTGTTTGGCAATTTGCTGATGCTCCTGTCCTGATAAATTTACAATGAGAGAGCTTCACTGCTTTGCTCAAGGACACTTTGAGAGGACATACTGTTGATGGAGGAACATTAGCAGTTGTGTAGGCTCCTAACTACCCCCTGAAACATTTAACATTTGGATTGTAGGCATTTACCTGCTGCGCGCAGGTGGTGGTTCACTGTGTTTGAACTGATACATTTGTGGCTGCAGGAGCTTTATTGGCTTTGCATTTTAAAATATTCAAACAATTAGGACACCCTGTCCCCACATGCGAGACTTGTTTGCAACACAAGAGGCCTTTGACAACATGTTGAATGATTATTTAAAATAACACAAACTCCTCCGAACTAATGACAAAATATACTTTGTCACTGCAACATGAGTGTTTTCTGATCTGATGTTCCTACCAACAAGACGATATTGTTTGTCAGCATCATTACTAATGTCTCATATGATATAACTGTGGTTCAGGTTTGGCAGTAACTACTTTGTCACATTTTCATGGTTAAAAGAAGAAGTACTTGGGAAAGATTGCTGTCATTGTTTTCAGCATAACCTGACCCTTTTCTAAACTTAACCCCAACAATAGATTAACCCTTGACACTCCTCACATTACTGTCACAGTTTAGTATCAGTGTGGGACTATGCTTGACAAGTGTGACCTATAAAGGTAGTCACAAGGTCCAACTCCCACCAGGTGTTCTTCATGAAGCCGGATGGCTTTTAGGTGACAGAACATAACCTTTCAACCATATTAGAAGTGTCTTTGAGAAAGATATTACAGTTACAGTGGTACTATTTAATGTCTTAAGTTAAAAATGGACTAATGAGCATTAAAACTTATTGACGGCCATAAATCTGAGAATGCAAGCAGAATACTCACACTACTCATGTTGTCATTCATGCACTTTTTCTTGCACATTTTTGTTTTAAAACCTAAACAGTAGGCATGAGCATAAATATGTGGTCTGCGGATGCTATTAATATATAAGTAATTAGAAGAAAGAAATGAAAAGGTAAAAGCCACAAGAGCCTTTCTACCCCTGTTGCCAATCTGTGTCCCTACAATGGTCATGTACTGTATGAAAGAGAAGTGCAGGAATACATAAAAGCTTTTCAGTCTAAGAAGAAAGAAATGGGACAAGAGTGTCATTTCGTGGAAGTTGCCATGAAGTTGCCTTCTCTCAAGCAGCCCTGCCACTTCTCTTCACAACCTTAACAAAAAAGAAAAAAATCAAGCATTTCAACTAAATGCTGTAACAGAAAATAGTAGATGAGGACAAAGATCAGACTCTGTTCAAAATGTGGTTAAGTTTCAACCTTCCAGTATTAAAGTAAATGTAGTTGCTCATGATTGAGGCATGTTAAAAGGAGAGGAAAAGCTTGCCTGGTTGGTAGTAGAGATCCTTACTGAAAGACAAGAATGCAGCAGGTGAGGCGTAGCTCTTTGAAAGCTTGGGAGCTCCTCACGTATGTGTAAGTGTAGGCTATCAACAGCGAGGGAAAACACAGAGGCGGGAGAGTGCGTGCATTTGGGAGCAATGTATCGAGGAAAATGGAATTTCCTTTCTTCCTTTTACAAGACGGGTGACCTTTCCCCTCTGGGTGTCTCTCTCCTCCTATTTCTCCATTAGTACATGGAGACAGACAGGCTCAACACACACAGAGACACACACAAAGGCATTTGCAATTTCTCTCTAAAGCAGCCCTCCTAATACACACACAGGCGCTCACTGTCAAACAGTCAATATTTTCTGAAGGATGGCCTCCCTCGAGAATTAGCAGGCAATCTGAGGGGGCCCCTGCAATGAAAGGGCCCGTGATTGCATTCGACCGTAGCCCTTACAAAGATGTCGTACATCAAATGCCAACAGATAAAAAGCCATCCGCGAAGAGTTAATCAGCAGAGTAGCTTTCATGGCCAGTCCGCAATTTGTCTCAATATCATGAAAAGAAGACAGGCTCTCATAAAAAAAAAAAAAAGCGCCAATATAAATAAAGACATAGCCTAAATACACAGCCGCATTAGTGTTTCATGTAGTGCCGAGTGTGGTGTTATCTCAGGCTACCTCATGGCTGCACGTGATGCTCTGCTTTTATCTTACCATTTACCAATACTGCCTGACCTTGAGAGTGAGCTAGGTGTGTGTGTGTGTGTGTGTGTGTAAGAGCTTGTTTGTCTGTTTTTGTACACTTGTATGTGCGTGTCAATGCCTGAGTGCACTGATGTCCCCCCTCCCCTCCCATTTCGCTGATTCAGTTGGGTTTGAGAGCCTGACCAATTTGCATTCTGAATCACAGTGGAAATGCCTGTACAAGAAGCATTTTGCATACTTGCCACCTCTTACCTGATAGGATATGCTGGTGTGATTCTTATGGAGTGGCACGCTGGGTGAGAATGAGGCTTAATCACAATAGCTGTTAACCCCTGTTTCTGACCTCTCGTAGCAGCTACCACATTTCAATCAAGTTAATACGCTGGCCCCACCAATGCCGGTGAAACAGGCAAAAAGATCAATGGAGGAACAAGGTATTTAACCCGAGCAAGAAGCTTGCCAAATACTCCAAAAAGCACAGTGAGCCACTTGAAAGACTTCCGCTTGAATGACTGTTCCAGGGATTATCCACAGTGCAGACTACTGAATCACAATGCCATTTAATCTTGCAGTTATAGAATGAATTGTGACACATGTTCAAAATTTCTTTTCAGCACCAAAAAAGAAATTCTTACAGACATTAAAATGTGAAAATTTGATTTAGACATTTTGGATCAAATGAATTACTTTCTGCATACATCAGAGAAGCTAACAGAATCAGGTTATCTTGATAATCTTGGCATCCTGGGACATCTTTTCCTCTGAGAAGCCTAGCTTTTTGTGATTTGGAACCTGCAGAAATCAATATTGTATGCTCAATTGGAAAGCCTACACAGTACCTCTTGTTACCAGGATTACATGCTCCTTATTTTTTAACACTCTTAAATGTACTAGATTCCAGACACCACCAACTTATTAGCAAAATAATTAAATTATATGTTGTGCCTTTAAATTCACTAACAAGCCATTTAAGGGAAAGCAATGTGTGACAATCAGACACTCAAAATGATCTTTTTTTAATTATTTGAATCAATTCCACAATTTTGCAATTGAGACATGCTTTTTCAAAATGATTAATAGCAAACAACTGAAATAGCCTAAATAGATTTTTAGAATATCATTGTCTTGTAACACTATAAGGGTATCATAAGGAGTCCAACGAACGCAAACTCAAACTTTTGTCCCTCTTTTGTTTTTAACCTACTTTCATCAATAGCCACAGCTAACCTGCTGTTCCTGGCATAAGTAGCCAGGATGGTCTGCAGGTCCCGACTACAATGCATTGTGTTCTGGTGCACAATCAGAAGCTGGACACTGGTATGTCTTGTCAAACTCAGGGTTATTTCTGTTTTGAGTCCAAAGAGAGAAAAAACTCTGTCATACGAATCTTATCTTCACAAACACGTCTCTCGCAGTCATCTTCAATGCAGACTGACCGTTCCTTCTATCTGTTACACATACAGTTAGCATTTGGTATGCTACCCACATCCTAACCTTGTTTCAGCTCTCTTTGGGGCAGTCCATCCACCTTGGCAGTGGACAGGCTCGATTATGTTCAAGGCTGAAACATCCCGCGGGTAAAATTCTTCACCTCTACCTGGAAATCTAGGCGGTCCTTCCTTTGCTCTCAGGACACGTCGACCCAGACCGCCAGCATCAATTGTGTCAGTCTGCATTGACACAAGCGTCTGTCACCATCCATTTACCTACACAATGAAGGCAGGGCACAGTTCTACTGTAAATACTAGACTTCCCTATGTGGTTATGGTCATACAGACTAAGGCCACAACCTCTGCATTATGTATAATGCTCTTTTGGTTTACAATGAGTTACATAAATGTGTACGCACAGATATAAAATGCTGGCTGTGGTGTGTTTTTAGTGTCTTCCTGTGTAGAAATGTTAGAACCATGTGTATCAGATTGCACTTCATCACTGTTTACTGTAAGTTCTGTTTTTTCTCTCTCTATGCATCGGGGTCACCAAGCCAAGTACCTGTAAACACTGATTCTGATTTGATATATCAAAATCTGATTCCTCACACTCACACATAAACATGCACGTCCCGTCACAGATCCCAAAGGTACTGTGTCCTTGGGAGATTGAAGTTTCGTCGAGCTGTTCATCAGACATCTGCTAAGCGCCTCATCATGAAAGAGCCGAGGTTTATTCCCTCGCGTTGCCTTGCCAAGAACAACTGGCAGGCGCCAAGAAACCTTCCACTCTGCCACCAAGGTTAGGTGAATGACAACGCTGAGTTACTGAGACACAAGAGAAGGGAGGAGACAGCCATAGAAGGAATAAAAACAGGAAAGGTAGGCTACAGTCATGTCCATCTGTATATTATTTTCCTTTTTCCTGTCCCTTTTTACTCCCATCTTTTTCTAGAATTCCTAGCCGCCTTCCCCCTTGGATTTTTTTGTCTGTTTATATTTTCTCATTGTGACTCTCAAAACCCTCACAACACAAAAACAATGCTCCTCTCCGCGCTCACAATTTTCTCTGCCTTACTTCCTTGTCCCCATCTCTTTCTCTCACTTCAGAAAAGAGGGGAGCTAATGCTGTCTCTGCATTATTAATCGTCAGATCGTAGACAACAACGAGCAACCGGTGCTGCAAATAATCCAAACGAAGGTCAAACAGGAGCATTGGCCAGCTGAGAAACCCAACCCAGCTGCCCTCTATCTTCTCTCAAATTCAGTCCTCATCTCTTCACTAATTTGGAAAAAGGATGTAAAATATATGTGCAATACTGGGCATTCACACTGTAAACAACCTGAGAAATCAATTGTCAAATGTTTTCTGACTTTTGTACAACTAGAGAAATGTTGGCATTGCCAGCACTGATCATATCCCAAAATTGCTGCAGCGGTATAAAGTTATTGCTGGCAATCAACAGCAAAACAAATATATAGGCTATTTGAATGCCATAAGATTATAGAGTAAGGTGTCTAATAATTAAAATTGATTGCCTAGCAGAGCATAGTGACAGAGGACAACCAGCATCATGTCCTATAGATTATCTGCTTTTGTTTTTGAGTGGGAAAGACATATGTATTTTGGGCTAGCTGATGTTCTTTTCTAGATTGATTTACAATGCCTGCAGGTGCCTGAAACTCCTAAAACACCACTATTACAAACAATGTTAAGATGTCCAGTGGTCAGAGCCACAGTGACACTGTATGAATGATGATAGATAGGTTCTATGTTAAGACCGCCTGGGAAAGTAAAAAATATGTATCTGTTGACATGCGTATTTGTCCATCTACTCTATTTTCTTTACAGCTGGAGAATTTTCAACATGAAAAGAGGCGGAAGACGTAATCAAAGAGGGCATAATTTAGAAGTAGAGAAAAGTGAGAGAGTGAAAAACATGATATGTTTCTTGAAGAGACAAATTTTGAGGTTACTACAAAATACAGAGTAAATGTGACATGATGGCAAAATCTGGGTGAGTTATTCAGGAGGGGATTGTTAGAAATAGCACACAAAATCTGTTTTTTACAAAAATGTAGAGGAAAATAAGATTAACCTTTGGTATTTTATTTACTCTCCTTTTTTATTACACTTTCATGATAACACAAATTAGACAATGCACAAAAAGGCTGGGTGAAGTGGAGTGTAAATAAATAGTGTGGTGGACACATCACTTATGTGTCATAACCTATAAACAGCTCTAATTATTAGTTATCAATCATGAATACAAATGGGTCACCATTTGTCTTGTCACCATGTGATCCACTTGTAAAGAGTAGCTATATGTTGAAAAACTACAATTCACACAAGTCCGAGCAGTACTCGGGGACGCTCTCCATACTCAACCCATTAGAAATGCAAACATCAACACCTAAGGTGAATAATAAATCTGCACTCATGCCAAAGCAAGGAGGTGAAATATCTTAGTAAGTTGTTGCTACACCATCTTTTCTGTAGTTCAAAAGTGTGGATGGTTTTGAATGTAGCTTTTAATGACCTCTACATGCACTAATAGTACAACTGCTGTCTGTTTAAGCCATTAACACGATTGCATAGACTAGAATTCCCCATAATAATAATGTTTACATGACATTTAATAAAGTATCATGGATTGTTTACTTAAACAAATAAACCATTTTTAAGACCTACACTGTCAAACCTTACTAAAACAGCTTAAGTCATAATTCCGCTCATCATGTTGTAAATCACAGCCACAGCCACTGTCTCTATTGCAATTAAAATACATTCAATAAAATGCCACACTTCTTTTGCCAGACCAGTTGGAAAGAAGGCAATGACATATACAACTGTGATCCCCCAAAACCCGGTGATTTTAAATGAGAATATGAAGAGTCCTGAGGGAGTTCAGTGATGAAGAGATGACAGAGAACTTTTTATTGTCTTAAAATATGTCTGGGGGAAGTGTGTGTATCTACAATAATGTTTCTCAAACATCCCTGATTATTTAAACTGTGTAAATAAGGAAGTTGGGTAGAGAGTTGAGTTATAACCAACTAGTTTAATATGTGTGGAAATTACTCAAGTTTGTGTGGTTATTTTTATAACAGCCTAGTTGTGCAAAGCTCAGTCAGGGTACCACAAAGGATCAGGTATGCATAATAGCTTTACATTAAATGCTGCAGATAGCACAATAGTACCAGTCATGCTGTACTGAGATGGCTGAGGGAATTAAATCAACTGCAAGGAAGGGCCTTCATACAGACAAGACTAGGGCGTAAGCATTAATCACTAAAATATGTTATGTTGTGCTACTTCATTTGAATGCAACTCCAATCACGTGTTTCTCCTCCCGCCCTTGCTAACAGGACACAAAATTAGCAAACTAAGGGGCAAAGTGAATTTAAAGGTAAAAATACCAACATTTTGTAGTATAAATAGGACCCACTGAGGGACATCTTCAGTTAATCAAACAACACATCGAGACAGGCCCTGTGTCTATAATTGCCCATATAAAAGACACAAACTGGTCACTGCTCTGCTCTCTAAGGTTGCTTTAGATAAAATCAAAGTCTAGCTAAAGTAAATTCAAGTTCAAGTTGATATCCACTTGGCTGTTGGATCCCATTCTAAAAATCTTTACGTTGTTAGATTACTTCAGAATTGGCCTATATTCAGCGTTTTTACTCATTTGTAATTAGCAACGGGAGTAGATACACAGGAGGGATAGTAGAGAGGAAAACTGACCTCTTGTTTTACAGCCAACAACTGATTTTAATTTACCAATTATTCAGATTGATGTTATGGTTACTGCAGATGACAGATAGTAAATAGGAAGATGTACACCATTCCTTTTGCTACTTTGTTTCTGTGCTATACAGACACTGGCCATTGCACCCATTACATGTCAGTAGAATGTGTGGTATGGAGTCAGGTAGGTGGTCTAGTAGTGCATACCAAATACAGAAAAGCTAGCATAAACTATGACTTTTATCTTGCCCTCAGCCTAAACACAACACTATCAATAATGGACCAAATGCAGCTTATCTAAATCTAATGATATACCAGTCTGAATGCAACCCCCCCCCCCTAAGATAGGGATTCCCCAAGGGGTCTCTGGCCTGTCGATAGGCTACAGCCTTTCTGTTGGAATCCAGGCTGAGAGACGAGCCATCCATCAGGCCTCAACTCACACTACATGAGGCAGAGGGGGGGGGGGGGGGGGATGATTAATGTGCCTTCTGTGTGGTCAATCTCTTTCTTCAGCACACACACACACAAGCAGAGGCTCAGATGTGTATGTACTCTCACACAAAAATGAACGGGCATTTGCACGTTTCTACGCAGGTGTTTGTACAACGAGCAGAAACACGCACACGGACACACGCGTTATCACCACAAGGCTATATTCCAGAGGATAGTAGATGAAAAATGTCTGAGCTCAACTCCTTTCTTGGCTAACCTCCGTGGTGAATAGAGGAGTATTGACTTAAGAGTGAGACAGCATCACAGCACAATGAGCACACACAGCCATCTGAAAAAACTCACCTCGCTGTAACTTCCATCACTATAACTAACCATAACTCATCACCAGGTGTTCAGCTCATTTGATTGTCTCAGTTACTGAGCTCACAGGAACATATGACGGGCTTAATTGAAAAAAACAAAACAAAAAAATGCTTATTTGGAACATAATTGCTATGTGAAATTCAAGATTTAGTATTGAGAAGCTGAACCATGACAAATATGTTCTCCACGGACAAAAAACCATCACATCCCAAGGTAATTTATAAGGGAGGAAAATTTTAAAAATGAAAGAAAAAAGAAATCTGAAAAATCCAATCCTGTTATATCATGACAAAAATATTGTGAGGCAGGATTTTTGGTGACTGTATACCACTTAGTTTTGTGTTCAAACCTCTCCCACAATCCCTCTCCTTAAACACTTCCATTTTATATTTGACGGGGGTCCAGGCGCCTGTAAAATGAAAGCTCCTCTGATTCTTCCCTAATGGTGCTTTTCCAAGCTTTCTAGTCTGTACAACTGAATGAATACAATGGGGATCTGTTCCATTGTGAAAGACAGGGTAGTTTGGCCATTAAAAGCTCCACACTCAAGTGGATTCATTTTTGTCTGGCCACAAAGGATGCCGGCAAGCTCATAAGCCGCACATTAATATGACCACAGATCAATGGGGCTGCGAGCAGTCTGAAGGTATTGTTGATGTATTGGCTGGATTTACGGGCTGCAGAGATGGATTTGGATTAGGGTTGACTGGAAGACCTCGCATCCTTTGGTAGTGCTAACTAATATTATTGATGAGTAGGACCAATTTATGGAATGAAATAATTTAGATTAAATGTTCTAATTTTAGAGAGTAATTCACTAGAATGAACTCAGTGATGAACACGGAACACATGACCGCTAAAATGTTATACAGTAGGACCTGTTTCGTGAGCAATTCATTTACACAATTTGAAATATTTATTTCTGTATGTCCAAACGTTTTTTAACCACCTCTGAAATCTTCAATGCACATATGTACATATGAACGGACAGAGGACAACATAAGAAAAAAATAAATTCATGAGTAGTTAAATGACTCAAAGGTATTGTCAAAATTGCAAACATTACCCAAAAAAAGTACATGAACTACATATTAAGTAAATATATTCCTTAAATTGATGTGAAAATAAACACAATACATTATTTGGAATGACATAACAATAAAACACTATATTCACAATTAAAATCATCTATACGGGTAAGAAGTAAACAGTGTACATTGGTGGAGATTTATACAGGCGAGTTACAGATGTGTATCCTGTATTGACTGAGTTGTAAGATTGTAAAAGGGGATGCAATTGTGGGTGAAATATGCCTCTATGGGTTGGTTCAGAACAATAGTTGAAACAACCTTGAAACTGCATCAGAAACAATACAAATCAATATGACATTTCAGGACTCACCACAGGATTAAAGAACCTGTTATAACAGGGTTTCTTTTTGTGATTAATTTAATGGAAACAAGCAGGATAAATTATCACATTATTAAAACCTACTGTGACAGACATTTTCCCTTGCACAAGGAAAAATGAAACTTTAAGACTAAATGCCACATTTATAGTAATGGCTTCCTTTTTGTTTCCCTCCGTTTTGCTAAGCACTCACTAGTTTTTCTGTAAACCACTCTCCAGACATTGCCTGTCAATCAAACAGTGAGAGTGCTACTTTGACATCTTTTCCTCTGGATTTTCTCTTCTTTCCTTTGTTCAGCCACAGTGGATATTTATTTATAAGAAACTGTCGCAGATTGTTATTTCAAGAAAGCTGAAGTTTGGGGTGTGTTTTAGACTGGCATTGAGTTTGACATATCAGAACGAGTAATGGAAAAATATCCAGTGGTACCCAAGCTGGAGTGGTTTTTAGGACCGTTCTGTCTGTTACTCTGTCCCAGTCTGGGCGGGGCTCCGCTGGCCCCGGGCCCCGGACTATCAGTCAGGCTGATGTATAGGTCCACAGGGTACAAATGAAACCTGTCACAACAAGGGTAATGATGTCAGAGTCACTATAGCTCACCGCTGGAGGAGCAGAGGAAGGGAGACGTGGGGATAGGAGGATGTGGGGAAGGGGGTTGAGGAGAGAGAATGGAAAGAAGGGAGGAGGAGATCGAGTTGAAAATACAGGACGAAGCAGGAGAGATGAGGAGGAGGGAAAGTAGGGAAGGCAAGAGGGGGAGAGGAAAGAGAACAGAGAAGAGAGAAAATGGGCTTAAGAAGGAGGAGGGAGAAAAGGGAGAAAACAGAAGAATGGGAGCATGTGAGCAGGGACAGACTAGAAAGAGGAGAAAGAAGGGTGAGGAGGAAGTAGGCAGCGACTGAAGAGCTGAGGAGAAAGAAGTGAACAAAGAGGGAATAAATAGAGAGAGAGGTGAGGGTGGATGGATGAATTGAAGGGAACAAAAGACAAATGAAGGAACAGAGGGATATATGGATGGAGTGTGGAAAAGATGGCATGAGCAGGGAGGGAGGTATGGGAAGAAGAAAGGCAGAACAGAGAGGTGAGAGACACTGGAGGACAGTGGAGAAGCAGGAGAGGAATGGAAAGATGCTGAGAGTAAAAATGGAAGAGAGCGAATGGATTTGGATTAGAGGAAATGGAGAAAAAAGAGGCATGGTAATAGAACATCATAGCTGTTTGAGCATGAAAGTTCATTCTTGACCTTGAGAACAATATTTAGACAATATAACCTTAACTTAAGGTCCACTGACTAGTGTTTTGGGGTGTGTCAGTCGCCCAGAAACACCCAATCCACCCTAGCACTACCAACCCATCCCACCCCTCCATGGTCCATCCCCTCCTCTGCAAGAGAGTAACTAAAAAAAATGGACATTTTTAGTGGGAAGTCTTTCACAGCCACTATTCCATCTTTTGATAAACCAACAGAGGTAGAAGTGGCTGCATTTATCCCAGCAGCTGAAACCTGCATCCTCTCTCTGTGTGTATCTCACAGTCTCTCTCTCTCTCTCTCTCACCTCTGTGTTGCCTCAACCTTTTTCTGTGTCTCTTTCATTCTCTGTCCTCATCCTCCATTATCATTGACATCATCCTTTCTGTTGCGCTCTCTCCAACGCCCCCCCCCCCGCCTGCATCATCCCTGCATTCTCCTCTATGGCAATCTCTCTCCATCTCAAGACGTGGCCACTAATGGATTGAAAGTCTTGGGGAAGAAGCAACAGTCATTTAAAGATTAATGTCAGGCCTGGTATTCTGAAGGGCAGGCAGCCCATCCTCTGTGTGTGTGTGTGTGTGTGTGTGTGTGTGTGTGTGTGTCCAGTAGAGGACGTGCGCATGTCATCTCTGCAAAGATGCCCTCTTCATTATCAGCCATTAGGCAAAGACTCAGAGAGAGAGAGAGGAAGCAAGAGAGGGTTAGCTGGCTGGCCCGTACAAGCACATATCACAGCTTGTCACTTTCTTCTCAATACCCACTACTAGATAGCCATTAAAACCAAGGACTTTCATCAATTAACATACTGCACTTGCGCTTAAGTATGAATATGCTCTTCGCTGTCTTTGAAATATGCCTCTTCGTTGCAACAAAGGTCCGTCTTAACCAGTGATTTAATCTTCTATTGAGCCTTAAAGCTGCACTAGGTATGTTTTGTATTCAGTCATCCAGCTTCAGCAAAATCGTAAGCATTTTATTTTGTAAAATGCTGTGGATTTGTTCAATTTGCTCCAAGTATTTTCTGGTAGGAAATCTTATCCGTAGGCAGGAAGTGACACCAGCAATGAATGAGCACTCCAAACAAGAGAGAGGTAGACTAATTGACCCGTCTGTCTCCACCACAACAACCACTAAGAGGGGGAAACTCACATACATTCAGTTAAGGTTATGACTTCATCCTTTCATGAAGCCTCTTGCACATTGAAGATCAGATACAGAATGTGTAAACGGCAAGTCAATAAACTACTTCAACTATTACAACTAGAGACTTGAACATAGAAGTGTTATATCCATACTTCAAGTGAGGAAATATGCAAACATGGTGAGAACATTTCTCTTGTTTCTAGTAAAACTCACATTTCTTCCATCCATCCATCAATTCATACATCCATCCATTATCTAAACTGCTGATCCTGTTTAGGTTCACGCAGCCTATCCTAGCACACACTGGGTCAGAGGCAGGGTACATCCTGAACAGGTTGCCAATCTATCACGGGGTTGACAAATATATAGACAGACAAACACAGTCCACAATTTGGAGTTTCCGATTCAGCTATCCTGCATGCCTTTGGACTGTGGGAGGAAACTATCCAGAGAAAACCCACGCAGACATGAGCGAACATACAAACGGCTCAATGCTCTTAATCCCTATTGAATGTTTATTTAAACTAAATTAAATTCACTTGATTCTACAACAAAAAGGGAGGCTCCAATGTAAGCAGGCAGGAACATTTCTTGCATCTCTTGCAGTATAAGTTAAGTAAGAGTACAAACTGGCAGAGTGGACTTGTGGTTAGGAGTCTCATAACTGGCACATCACATTTCATTTTTAGAACAGCCAAAACATCCTTGAGCAAGACACTGAACCCCTGGCTGCTCACTCTGTTTAAATCCTAATAACAGCTGAGACAATAATGCTCTGCTCTGCTGCAAGGACATGATGAGATCAACAATAAATGTTTTAGCTTTTAAACCTGTAATTTTCTATTTTAGGGAGTCCTTGATCAAACAAACTTCTTGATTAATTTAACATTGATTTAAGATTGCACACTAGTTGAAAAGACCTCACACTGGTGGGGTCAAATCTTAGCTTTATCTTAACTTTTAAAAAATGTACTAATACCAAACACAGGAAGAGAAGGGAGTGTAAAACAACAAAAATTGATATTCAAAGAAAGAATAATATAAAGACACATAGATGCATGTTCTCTTGTACAGGCATACAGTATCACACAAGGGTGCAATCTCTTCATTCTTAAATGTAGCAGTCAAAGGAGAGATAATTTGTGAAGCTATTGTCCCACAGTGCCTTTACATAAATCAACAGCAGAGGACCTTATTTATTGTTCTCTCAAGCAACTGATCATTCCAATTCGTCCTGCAGTGGAAATGGAGGATGGACTTGCAAATAAATGTTCTAATATTGAACAGCAAAGTAATCTGAGAGGCAGCCACTGAAAAATACACACACACACACACACACACACAGCAGACAGAGAAATGATTATAGCAGTAAATACAACACACAGACAAACTGAAATATACTACACGCGCATGCATGCACACCAACATACACACACACACACACACACACACACACATCTGTATGCCCAGCATCTGAAGGACAAAGAAACACACATGCATGAACATTGCCCTTCAAACACACATGCTCTACCTTGTGTCAAATAGCGGCTTTTGTGTAATTGAGCAACTGCCCCTCGGAATATCTGTGCACGTTCCTGCTGCAGAGAAAGACACTTTGAACATCTGTGGTGTGTGTTCCTGTGAAGCCAGTGAAAGCAGCAGCCCGAGCTCTGCTAAATATTTAATGGGCCTGTCTGATGGTCATAATCGCTTTTAAGAACAATAGAGGAAAACAAAGGGCGCCAGTGAAAAACTGCACCAGAGGTTAAAGCCACATCTCAGAGTGACAGATAAGGCTGGTTAGAGGGAGATGAGAGGAAGAAGAGAGGGAAGGATGAAAAAAAAGGGAGAGGCACTCAGAGCTACCGAAAATACATGGCAGGTGACTATCAATGTTAAATGGGACGTTTGACCCAGGAACAGTATATAGGGTCCCATGACAGGCTGTGCACTTAAGAGCTATTTTTGGAAGGCGACATATAGAAAGAAGCATACCTACAGCCTGAACAGCAGTGGAATAAGTCAAAGTTAAGCTATGTGGCGTATGAAACAGGTCCTATTAATGTTTTTGTTTTGTGTTGTCTAAATATTGTGATGTACTGTAAATCTTTTGATGTATCATTTTTGCAATATGTTGTATAAAATATAATATATTTTGTAATAGATTTTTGGCAGACACATATACTGTTCTTGTTTTTGTATTAACACCACCAACAGCAGATATGTTGAGCTGATATAAAGTGTCAGTTCTAATACTGAAAACCACAGTGGTATCTATCCATTCAGTTAGGGTGTAACTTGGCAAGGTTTGGAGGGAACAGCCATAAAGATGTGTGACATCGCTTGTGCACGAATTAAACTCAGTGACATTTGGTTTGTGGCACTAAACATGCCAACTCAACAACCTGTGTCACATTTGGTCAAAGTGATCTACAGACATGTTTGTTAACAGTTTCATTGAAAACCAAACCACATTTGCCATCTGTCTGTCAGGCTTGTCTCCTGCAGTCATGGATGAGATTCACCTGCTCACGGCCACACTGAAAATGATGAAAACACACAGTATTGAGGTAGGGAGGCATCTGAACAGATCTATGTGAAAATGTATTACTTTGATTTTACGAGCTGAAGGGCCTGAACATAGGAAGGACATACAGAAGTGTCAGTCAAACAAAACTCTTCATGCACTGCAGAGCAGAGAGCTTTCCACTGCCACGTTTATCTCTGATGTACAGATAGTTCAGTAATGGAGGAAGAATTGGTTGAGTGCCAGAGCTGGGCAGGTTGATTTTACTGGTTTATAGACATTCACAAAGCCATACAATACGCATTAATATTGCTAAGGCAGTGTGATGTGGTATGATCAATTGTAAGTTATTTATTAACCATTACATAATATATTATTAAATAGTATGTATATAGACTTCTGAATAATGGAAAATATTTTGTTGAGCTATCATTAATGTTGGTGTAGGTCATTTCTAAACCATCATTACACATGTTTTGTTAATGATTATTAAATATCAGTTATGTTTAATACAATGTGTAAAACTATTTAAAGATGATGTCAGGTTTGCTACAGACACAGATAAGCCATAAGACACAATTAAGTGGAATAATTTTAGGATAGGTTTCTGCATTTTCAAATGAGTAAATTCCACTTATTATGCATTTAAACCTTAAGAAATAATGACACACATCATTAATTGTACCTTATTTTATCAGCAGTGAATGAGGTTACTTCATGTGTAGTGAAATGTACTGTACACTAAAATGTACTAATTATTTGATTTCTTTAGGTTCAACTAATGATTTATAAACATGCATCACAAATATAATAGTTGTTGTAATTATTCAGCATAGAGAAATATCTCTCAAAACTGATTCTATATTGTTTAGTTGAGATCTTCATTTCATAATTTACGAAGCAAACATATAAAACTTTTGAAGTCAGAGCAGAAGAGAGAGCAGCGCAGGGGAGACAGGAGATGAGGAGACAACAGGGAGATGCAAATAACTAGACAGGGAGGAAAGATGAAGGGAGAAACAACACGGGCAGTCAGTGGGGAATGAGATGATGTTGAGCTGAAGGAGAGGCAGAGAGAGAGAGAGAGCTTGAGGAAACAGATAGAAAGAGAAAGAGAGAAACAGAAGCACAGAGAAAAGAAAGGGGAACTCAAGACACAAAGACACAGAGAAGAGGAATGACGGACAAAGAACAGGAGAGAAAAAAAAATGAACTCAGTTGACATGAAACAGGAGCAGGCAGCCAGATAACCGGAGAGCTTTCTTTCTTCTTGTCAATTATAACAGCACTTTACAAAGGTATACAGGAGGAGGAGGAAAAGAAAGAGGATGTAGTTGAGCTGAGGTTGTGGAGAGGTCGACATTTCAGCTCACCCTGTCCTTCTGCTGTCCATCTTACTGAGTGTTTTAGAGCTCACAGCCTGGCCACTACTGCACTGCTTTCCAGCAGTGACCTAGCCTCCTCCACTAACTCACTGACCGTAAACAGGCGGGGGTTGACATGGGAAGAAAACATGCCTTCCCTCTCCAGGAAGATGAATCAAACTGATGAACGGGACAGCTTTGAAAAATCGGCAGTCCTATTTGGGGTTTGTCAAAGGTCTGACTGATTTATTTGGCAGGTGGTGATGGAAGGGAGTGCTCTCCATTTCCATGTTTCCATTCCAGACAAGAAGGGCAAGCTAGGGGCGATTAGAAGAAAGGAGATCCTGTGTGCATTTCTTGCTTTTCTAACTCCAGGGCTCAGAGTTGTAAAAAAGAAAAGGATGGATTGGGAAAGAAAGGACAGAGTGGGAGGTAAAAGAGGTCAGAAGAGAGATTGAGGAAAGAAAAGTGAGAGGGACAGGGGCAAAAAATGGGAGAAAGCAGGGGGAAAGCGTGAGGGAGGCAGATGGAGAATAAGAAGCAGATAGGTTCACCTCTCATTAGCTGCCTGCCACACACCATGCCACAAAGCAATGCACCTCCCAAGGACATGAATTAAACAGAGAGCCAACTACCTCAGAGGAAAGCAGCCCTGCCAGCACTTAGCCAGGCCTCATAAACAACCAGCTCGCATTTGTCACTTCCTCTTCACCCAACAAAGCGACAGCAGAAATAAATTACCTTTAAGTAGACCTCGTTCCTCCTCTCCCTCAGCATCCTGTACTTGCCTCAGCACCTGGTTTGAGCTAACGGCGCAAACCGATGGACAGCGAAAAGGTAAAAATCAGCAACACAACACAAAGTAGCAGACTGGGGCCTTAAGTTAGTTGTCACAATGGCAGCCAGCATAAAAGTCCCCCTCCCTGTGTTTATCCTGCATTGTTGCTTCATTTAGATAGGTATTTAGGCATTCAGTCCTTATCGGAGGACTTTCAAAGAGTACAACAGTGGGATTAGCTTGATTTCCTACATCAACAAACAAGCAAGCAGTGCCCTAAAAAAAAAACATGTGACCATAAAATGAGCAAGACATGTAAGAGCAAAGAAGAAAGCTACAAGGGAAAGCAAATGGAGTGAGGCATATAAAGAGAATAATTTGGCAAGGTGTTTTCAAGCTGCAACCAAAATCAGAAATAAATCACAGAGAAACTAGCAGGGAGAAGAGGAAAGACAGCTGGAGTGAAGCAACATCCTGCATTACTGAGAGTTCAAAGGCACAATAAAAATGGCTCTGTGTTTAAATAAAATGAGTGGCATGAGGGATGCAGACTCTTTCTGGATGTTGAACATAACAACCAAACTAAATTTTCTCTCCCTTCCAGGAAGTAGAGTGTTCCTTGTAAATATGGGTAAAAAGAAAAAAAGAAAATTTCCAAACAGTTTCCAGACAGTTTCTCTTGGGATGAGAGTCAGAGTTGAGACTCTCACCTCACTGAGGTGTTGCGGCAGTTGGGAGGGAATGCTAGGTTTCCAGCCCCACATCTGTGAAAGGCACCTAATGAAAGGTAAAGGTCTGACTTGTGCCAGGGGTTATGAAAGGAGATGTATCTGAGTAATACGCAAGTATGCTTACCTCCCGCTCCCTATCCCCTCACTTCCTCCAAACCCCTGAGCTCCAAAGCATGACTCCATCGCCCCTTCTGCTCCTCCTCCTCATTATGTATCTACTCCTCCACAGCTGTGATATACTCTCTTTTCGCCCCATATCTCTGGAACCTCCCTCAAAAAAAAAAAAAAAAAAAAAAAAAGAACAACAAAAGAGGCCGACTAACCAAATTCCTAACATGCCAGTAACGCCACGGTTTGAAAAAAAACACATTTATCATCCTGCACACTGCTGGACAGGAATCGCAAAACACAGAGCACCTGGATGCATCAGCCAGAGGGGCCACCCATACACAAAGATTTGTGTATGGAACCATTCACTAAACACTGGTATGAAATCAACTGTCTCCCCCTCGACACAAAAATGAAAACATGAGGAAGGTTTTTCTTGCCCTCTTCTAGCCCCCTCTCTGATTCTCATTCATCCATTGTAATCGCAGTAAACACCCTGTTAGCGTCAAGAGTTTGGCTGGGGTCCTGCCATTAAAGGCTGTTATTGAACTAGCCTCTGGAGAAAACATAGGTTTGTTAATCAAGCGAAGGCAAAACAATTACTAGAATCAGATAATCAATGGCTGTGAACAAACAATAAATCTTTGGTGGCTGCTTCAGAGAACGACAAGTGGTGGGAAATAAAGTCCTACTAATTAAACAGAAACCTGCTGGTATGCTATCTTTTGCTAATAGCTATGCTGCTACACTGTTTAGCCCATCTGATTAGGCTGTTTGACACAGCCAATGTAATAGCCATTACAAAGTCCTTTTTCCTGCACGCTTGCTGAACTTCTGCTAGACGTACAGCTCCATTCCTTTGAGGACTTTGAGGTTGGTTTTTCCTTTTGTTAGCTGTGAGAAATTAATGTTGGTGTCTGGTTGTCTTCGGTTTTGATGTAAGGTAGATAAAAGATAAATGCAGAGGGACTTTTAAAATGACTACCACTGTATACAGATACAGTACTAATGCAAATAAAGAGATACTTGTACAATGGGAATTACTGCATGAGGTAGAAAAGCTCATATCCAAATTGTGGAAATTTGAGTCCTGTTATGTATCAGAAAATGCTTTAGAGAGGTCACAAGGGTTAGAGCCCATGTGAAATAAGGGTATACCCTCTCAAAATGTGCCAGACGTTATCACTCGAGCGCACAGATGGAAATTTCAATTCCAGTTGTCTTCCGCTGGATCAGAAATCCTGATTCGGCTGCAGGCGATGGGTGGAAAGCCTAATAGGGTGCTGGGAATTACAGCAATAGGAGGAGAGCTTGATGGTGAACGCCGGGGGAATCAGGTAAGACAAATCTGTCTGGATTTATGAGAGCCGTGTGTGAGCTGCTAATAGCAGAATATAGACCGGGCAAACAGAGGTGAGTTTATGATACGTAGCTCTGGGTGTACAGTTTCAGTATGCTGCAAAAAATCATGATATATTCAGCCCTCAAACTATGAAAGAAATGCCAATGGGATGAAATTATCTTGTCTAAATCATCTTATTTCTTGTGACATCTTGGAACAGGTGTACTGACTTAATTTATGGGCATTATTGCTCAGTTTATAAACTCTACAGAAGATAAGGCTGAATTAAAGAAAACTATCTGACCGGAAGATTTTCTTTGATTTTGTCCAACAAAACATAACACTGAACGCAAGACTAACTGCAATTTTTTGTGTTTTTTTTTTTTTTTTGTAAAGCGTGGCATTAAAGGTGAGTGTAGCAGATATGTATAATGTATAATGATCGCCTGCACAGACAGTCAAGCTGACATGTCTCCACTTAGCACAATAGCAATCATAATTCTGCCATGATCAATAGCTGTTCGTGACTTGCTTTAAAAAGGTCCCATCCTCCACCCTCTTCCTATCCATCTATTGCAGCCTCATTTCCGGTCATCTCTTCCTCCATGTCTCATCTATAATTCTACCTTGTTTCCTCTCATGCTTCCTTACCTCATATAGCTAATCTCTCCCTCCCTACCTCCCTTTCTTCTTCACCTACTTTGTCCTCTATTTCTACCTCTTTTCGTTACATCTCTTACAGTATCACTCTCTTCTTTCCTACATGTATCGTTTCTTCCATCTTTCTTTCTCAATGTCTTTCATCCATGCATTCATTTCCTTCTCTCCCTTTCTCCCATCCCTCTCTCATCCTTATTTTGTCATTATTTCATCCCTCCATGACCCTACATCTCGCTATCATCCCTTTCTTCTGCCCCTCACTTCATGCCATCTCTCCTTCACTCCCTCGCCTTCTTTTTCAGTCTTTGCATTCTTTCATAAATTCCTCCCTCTGATCTGCTGTTTCAGATCTCTCTTCCTAAACTTGTTTTTCATCCCTCCTTACCATAACCCTCATTATTTCATGCATCTTTACAATATATGCTTCCTATCTTTCTCATCACTCCCTCTCCTCACCTTCCTGCCTGCCTCCCTCTCTGTTCCTTCCTTTTTCCCTGTCACCTCTCCTACTTTTTCTCAACTACCTCTCCCTGCATCCCTCAGTGTAATTTACCTGCTCTCCATCTCTTCCTTCCTCCACCTCTCCTTCCCTTCCTCTGTCCCTCCTCACATCTCTCTGCAACCAGTCCTCTCCTTCCATCTGCCATTTCTCCTTTTCCACCCTCTGTGTCTCCCTTGTTCTCCTGCAGTCCACAGTTCACAGGTTTCCCAGGGCACATTGTTGCATCCCAACGGAAGCTTGCACAGCATTCTGCCATAAATAATTGAAGAGGCCCCACATGGCCAGGCACGCTCAGTCTAAATGGATTATTCTGGGAGAGATCAATGCCGGCCTGTGAGGGTTTTATTAGGGCCTGCAGATGAAACGTACAAGGCCACCGCCAATGCTCTCCTCTCTCTGTCTTAATTCTACCCTGCGAGTGTGACATTCTCCGCACCTCCTCCTTCTCCTCGCCTGCACCTTCAACCATCCACCCACTCCCGGTGACGACCCCGCCACACCACAAGAGAACCATGGCCGACGCCTTACAGTGCAGTTCTGAATTAAACATAAATAACTATCCAAGACAGTGTATGGATCATTCATTCTTTATGATGCCTTTGACTATGATGCAGGCTAGTAGTAAACGGGCGAGACAGCGTTTTGCTTTCCCTGCCATTGTCGAGATGCATCATCCTCACAGACCCTCACCATCATCAGCCTCCGCTCACCAGCATGGCGGGAAACATCCGGCAATACCCGCTGGAGTTGTCATGGGCAAGAAAAGGGGAGGTGAAATGCTACCGTGACCTTCAAGAGTTACAACCCTTGGGGGCTGGTAGCGGCTGCAGTGTCGAATAACCCTAAGCTTCTCTCCCCAAGGAGATTTACATCTGTTTCATCCAGTGAGAGGTTTCCATATTGTCTGCTCTCCGAAAACATCCTGCCAAGCTGGCAACCACGGACAGCTTGTTAGTCATTCAAACCTACTGGGTCCACATGGTAAATAAAGAGAAGAATATAACTTAGAGCACTTCCACTAAAAGTCTACTTCATGCATAACCTGTATCCCCATAATTTAACCCTAATCTACATATTTTGCAATGCTACAACATTTTTCATTAATGTTAGCTCCAGAGCATGTAGTAACACAAAGTGCAGTGAAATAATTTGCTACTATAACTAACTGACTCCATGGCATCTGACAACTCCCAAAGCATTATGGGTAGTTCCAAAACTTAGAGCATGATTATACCCCAAAATCAAAGTAATACAAAGAAAAATAATAGGAGTGACAAACTCCATCAATATTAACTTTTTTGAGTTGACTGGGGGTGTTGGGTGGGCGCAGTTATCTCAATTTTGGCAGACTTTGAAAACCCTTGTGCTTAACATTAAAAAACACAAGTGACGCATATTTCAAGAAACATCTTTCATATCTGCATTGGTATCAAGTGAAATGATCTTTTCCCATTGAGAAATTACTGGTTTAATATTGTTTGTACAGTTTTAATAGATGGGACATACTGCACAGATTGTAGTTAGCCCCACAGTTTCCCCCTTCCACTGATATGTCCCCTCTAACTGTGTATTTTGGACTACACCTGAACACATTATTTGTTGACATATTCTCAGATTCTCTAAACACTCACATTACCACTGCAATTATCCTTGAGTGAAGAGCCTTTGAATGCTTAACATGCTGCTTTAACCTGAACTAAGACTCCCTCAGTGATTATGATGTGTTCTCCTCACCAGTGAAATTGAACCCTGACAAGGCTACATGTTTCCCTCCACTATGTGCACTTTTGTGATTACTGTGGAAACAACATAATCAAACCTTCCAAGCAGGAAATAAAGGTGTGGAAGATACTTCCGCCTGTCACTTCTCCCCTTTCACATTGTTTTGATTGGGATTGTGGCTGGCAGACAGAAATAAACATTGCTTTATGGAATGGTGTTTTGAAATGAAGCTTAACATATTTGATAGGGAGAGAGGGGCCCTGAGGCTTTTGCCCCCATCTCTCACAAGTGAGTGGCCTTCCTCTCCTTCCTGGGAATGGAGGAGAAGGCTTGCATTACTCCAGGACTGCCCATCTTCCATCTTCTCCCTTCCTGACATCTTGGCGCGTACCAGGAAAATGTGTACACATCAAAGCCATTAAAGTGTCAAGCTCCATGGTGGGCTTAAACCAGGTCAGAACGTTCATGAAAAACTTGTGAATAGTGCATTTTTTGCCCTCATTCTGGCAGTCAAGATTTCCTCTAAAGAGCTTATATCTTAGCCATTTGAAATGACAAACCAGTGTTCAAAAGACGCAAGGGCAATTTCTTTCTCTGCTGTTAGAATATTCCAGGACTCATTTGCATATGGATTTGAGGACCATATGCTTCCTGACAAGATTTACTGTACAATATGGCACCGTTGGACAGAAGGCTGAGTACAAAAATGCTCTGTCACATTATTCAACACCTCCTTTGCTTTTCTTTAATGATTAACTCAATCTAAATTACCTCTGTAGTGCCAACTATGGGAGTTTTGGTTATAGGTGTCAATCTTTCACTGGTTTTATTTACCCTGACCGCTGACTTTTATTAAAAACAAATTACTTTGGTGTGTTTGCAAGGGGTGGAGGTGAGGATGGGATGAGATGTGATACTCTGAAATTGACATTTTGCTACTTAGAATTACAAATTCTGCCACAGGTGGGGGAAAAACATGAGAGAAAAAATAGCCCGCTGTTTATGTGGAGGTGACAACTAACAAGCACCATCCTGGTAATTAGACTGCCGCAGTGCACATGGGCGAAGCTCTCCATAAAGTGTGCTTATGATTAAATATTTTCTTCTCTCTCTTTCTCTCTTTTCTGTCTCCTCTCGCTTTATGTGTTTGGGTCACCTTAAACAGCTCTGCCAGCCATCCGCATCTGTTTCCATTTTGACTGCATTAATGACATGGCCACACACTTAGGCTTGGTGGCCTGTACTGATACTGCAGAACATGACTTATAGCTCATCTTGTGAATGTAACAAAATGATATGTGCCTGTGTGTGTGTAAGTAGCTGCATATCTGTCACTATGAGCATTTGCAAAGTGTGCCGACCCTCTCTCACATGCCTGAATCTGCGCTGCCCAGCTGGTGACGGGTGAGCATGATTGAAGTGCATTTCTGCAGGAGAAAACAACGAATGCTTGGGCATGCCATCCAATCACCCATCTCATACATACAGAGAGGCTGGTTGATTGATGTCAAGTTAAGAAGTGCACACAGTGAAAAGCTAACCTGGCTCATCTCCATTACCAAGAGTCACCTCACTAAAAGGTGACCTACAGTATGACGCTTTGCCCTTTAAAAATTAGACAGACTTCATAATGAATGTTTTGTAATTTAAAGCTGGTGAAAGTGCAGTGACATGAAAGGTGCGAAAAAGAGGGATCACATCCAAAATAACAACAACAAACAAAAAAAGACACTTCGCTGGACCCAAACCTAAGATTTCACCTTGCACCTCAGATAACTGAACTACTAAGCTTCTCAACAGGGTATCTTATCAAAACCCCTGAGGGTTTCTTTAGTGAACCCTTTCATCAAAATGGCAACTTGAGCCTGACAGTAGTTCATACAATTCTATTACATGGTTGTCCTTTATTTAACTTGCAAAGAACCTTAAAGTCCCCCATGGCTCCATTCAGATCTTAGAAGAACCTACAATGAACCACTACTTTTTTGAGTGTGTGGCCTCTATGCATGTCCAACACAGGTATTTGATTGCTCCATGAACAACAATGGGTGAGGAGACGCTTCATAAAACGTGTCCAGCCCATTAAGTCTGAGAGAAGGACTCCAGTAATAGCTGTCCTTCCACAGGCCTGTCTGTTAAGACAGCAGAGAGTGAGTGACTCCCTCCTGTCGTAGTGATCATGGGGTGGCACCACATCTTAATATCGAGAGCAGGACTGGAGCATGCAGACACATCTGTGCTAAAGTGGGGATAAGAATTATAATTTAAACTGAAATATTAACATTTTACAAATAGTAGCCTAAAATCCCATGGGTGCTATCATGCATAAAAAGATGTAACATCACAAAGACAAGCAGCTAGTGAATGCAAATCTCTCTCTCTCGCTCTCTCGCTCTCTCTCTCTCTCTCTGTGTCTGTGTGTTAAGCTTTATACACCAACTCATGCATTACATCATTTGTTTCATCACTGTGGTTCAGGTCCACATATTTTAATGTCTTCCTTGCAGGAGGCCAAACTTTCTACTGTTACTGAAAAAGGTGCATGAAATATGGAAAAGGCAAAACTCAAGAGGCATATGATTGGTTGCCAGAATAAATCTGTGGTGGCATAAGTCTGAATATAATTTAGAAAGGACTGTGCACTATTTCCAGAGAGGTTGGGTGCAAGCGAGGGGTGCGTGCTCCGTCTCATACAAATCCACTGGTGGATGTTACCTGCCTTGCTCTGATGCTTCTGGGCATTCTGCTGTGTGTGTGTGTGTGTGTGTGTGTGTGTTGAGGAGGGGGAGCGTGAGGGGGCACTCCATAAACCCTCAGCGCAGGACGGAGCATAACAGGGAATTGTAATACACAGCAACATCATAAATTTGATTACATTACATTGCACTGCAAGCCTGTAAGCCATTTCCAGGCACCATAAAAAAGCTATAACTAAGTTACCACGGGTACAAAGAAAAATGAATAAAGCCATTTTCTTTTAACAACCCGGGCGCTGGCGAGATATTGTTCTCTCCTCTGGCTTTT
>VMKM01003349.1:0-39077 GCA_008360985.2 Macquaria ambigua | reverse complement strand
TGTCCGCCTCCCGTACACAAACTGGGATCTGGTTCCACAGGAGAGGAGCTTGATAGCTGAAGGCTCTGGCTCCCATTCTACTTTTAGAGACTCTAGAAACCACAAGGAACCCTGCATTCTGGGAGCGCAGTGCTCTAGTGGGGTAATAGGGCACTATGAGCTCTTTAAGATATGATGGTGCCTGACCATTAAGGGCTTTGAAGGTGAGGAGAAGGATTTTATATTCTATTCTGGATTTTACAGGGAGCCAGTGTAGAGAAGTATAGAGAGTTGCAATAATCCAGCCTAGACGTAACAAATGCATGGACTAGTTTTTCTGCATCTTTTTGAGACAGGATGTGCCTGATTATTGCAATGTTACGTAAGTGAAAAAAGGCAGTCCTTGAAGTTTGTTTTATGTGGGAGTTAAAGGACATATCCTGATCAAAGATAACTCCAAGATTCCTTACGGTGTCGCTGGAGGCCAGGGTAATGCCATCTAGAGAAACTATATCTTTAGATAATGTGTTTCGAAGGTGTTCGGGGCCAAGTACAATAACTTCGGTTTTGTCTGAGTTTAACATCAGAAAATTGCAGGTCATCCAGGTTTTTATGTCCTTAAGGCATGCTTGAAGTTTAGCTAATTGATTGGTTTCATCTGGCTTGATTGATAAATATAATTGGGTATCATCTGCATAACAATGAAAGTTTATGGAGTGCTTCCTAATAATATTGCCTAAAGGAAGCATATATAAGGTGAAAAGAACTGGTCCAAGCACAGAACCTTGTGGAACTCCATGACTAACTTTGGCGTGCATAGAGGATTCATCGTTAACATGTACAAACTGATATCGATCTGATAAATAGGATTTAAACCAGCTTAGTGCGGTGCCTTTAATGCCAATTAAATGTTCTAGTCTCTGTAATAGAATGTGATGGTCAATGGTATTGAATACGGCACTAAGATCTAGTAAGACAAATACAGAGACAAGTCCTTTGTCAGATGCAATTAGAAGGTCATTTGTAACTTTCACCAGTGCTGTCTCGCACTCTAAATCCTGACTGAAAATCCTCAAACAGCTTGTTGTTGTGTAGAAAGTCACACAACTGATTGGCGACTGCTTTCTCAACGATCTTAGAGAGAAAAGGAGGGTTAGATATAGGTCTATAATTTGACAAAACCGCTGGATCAAGAGTGGGCTTTCTTAGAAGAGGTTTAATTACAGCTACTTTAAAGAACTGTGGCACATAGCCTTTTAATAAGGACAAATTGATCATATCTAGTAAATAAATGCTAAGGGTAAAACTTCTTTAAGCAGCCTAGTTGGGACGGGGTCTAAGAGACACGTTGATGGTTTAGATGAGGAAATCATGGAAGTTAGTTGACTATGGTTGATGGGAGAAAAGCAGTCTAAATGTACATCAGGTTTTACAGGTGTTTCTAAGGTTCCTGTGTTTGAAGATAAGTCAGTACCAACTGAGGGCAGGAGGTGCTGAATTTTGTCTCTAATAGTTAGAATTTTATCATTAAAGAAGCTCATAAAGTCATTACTACTGAGGTATATAGGAATACATGGCTCAACAGAGCTGCTACAGTGCTGAACAGAAACCTGGGGTTGTTCTTATTTTCCTCTATCAATGATTAGTAGTAGGCTGCTCTAGCATTACGGAGGGCCTTCCTATAAATTTTAAGACTATCTTGCCAGGCTAAACGTGATTCTTCCAGATTGGTGGAATGCCATTTCCTTTCAAGTTTTCGCGATGTTTGTTTTAGTTTGCGGGTTTGCGGGTTATACCATGGAGCTAACCTCCTCTGTTTTATTATCTTCTTTTTTAGAGGGGCGATAGAGTCAAGTGTTATTCGTAGTGAGCCTGCAGCACTATCAACAAGATGATCAATTTGGGAGGGACTAAAGTTAGCATAGGAGTCAACTGTTACATTGAGACATGGAACTGAATTAAATGCCGATGGAATCACTTCCTTAAATTTAGCTACAGCACTATCAGATAGACATCTAGTGTAGGAATGTTTGCCTAATGGCGTGTAGTCCAGTAATAGGAATTCAAAAGTTATTAAATAATGGTCCGATAAAAAGGATTCTGTGGAAAGACTATTAGATGTTCAATTTCAATGCCACAGACAAGAACAAGGTCGAGGGTGTGGTTAAAACAGTGAGTGGGTTTATGTAGACTCTGACAGAAGCCAATTGAATCTAATTATGAGATAAACTCAGCACTAAGGCTATCATTTTCTACATCCACATGAATATTAAAATCACCTACAATAATTATTTTATCTGTTTTAAGGACTAAACCTGATAAGAACTCTGAGAATTCAGATAAAAATTCAGAATATGGTCCAGGAGCTCGGTACACTATAACAAATAGAATTGGCTGTAGTATTTTCCAGGTTGGGTGTGAAAGACTAAGAACAAGGCTTTCGAACGAGTTATAATTTAGTTTAGGTTTAGGTTTGATTAATAGGCTTGAGTCGAAGATGGCTGCAACTCCACCTCCTCGGCCTGTGCTTCGAGGAATGTGAGTATTAATGTGACTGGGGGGAGTGGATTCATTTAGGCTAACATATTCATCGTGACACAGCCAGGTTTCAGTAAGACAAAATAAATCAATATTATGATCTGATATTAGATCTTTTACTAGAACAGCTTTAGATGAGAGAGATCTAATGTTTGAGTCCACATTTAATTCTCCTATTTTGTTGTACTGTTGCAGCGGTGGTTTTACTTTTTATTAGGTTTTTATGTGTAACTCCTCTTCTGTTTACTTTTGATTTAAATAATTTAAGTGGTCGGGTGGCAGACACCCTCTCTGTGGAGTTTAGGGTGGGTAACTGCTCTAATGGAAGCGTAGAGAAGCGTGTAGGACTGCAACTCTGCCTCCTGGTCTGGACCACAGACTGTATTAAGTCTATGGTCTGTCCATCTCTCCTAATCAGACCAGGTCTTCTCCAGAAAGTCCGCCAATTATCTACAAAGCCCACATCATTACCTGGACACCACCTCGACAACCAGCGGTTGAATGATGACATGCGGCTATACATGTCATCGCTAGTAAGGTTAGGTAGGGGCCCAGAGAAAACTATAGGAGTCCATCATTGTCTTTGCATATGTACACACCGACTCAACATTAATTTTCGTGACCTCCGATTGGCGCAATCGGGTGTCATTACCGCCGACGTGAATAACAATCTTAGCATTTCAAACACCAACTGTAATAACATTGCTGCCATCACACATACAGTTAATTGAATACCTAAAACCTACCTGAATGGTTGAACGTGTATGTTTAAGTGTAACAAATGTTACATTTAAATCTAACACATTAGATATAAGCAAACATGACACACAGATTATAATAAATCTAATAATGATGTGTCGTCTTCAGCATGATTCGACCTGTTTCAAGTCCATCACCTTAACCACTCAACCACAACAAACTCTTTCATGTTTGTCTTCAATTCACACATGGTTGGTGTTGTTGTGAGACCAGTTACCATTAACAGTTAAACACATGATGTATTCTAAGAAATTACTGAAGAGTCACATCACGAGAACAAAATCTGGTCCATGTTAAAAGAGTGAACATCTAACCAAGAAAATACCAGGTCTTATAAATACAGTAGCTTGGTTTTGTTTAATGTTGTTTAATAGAAATATGAGCTTCATTGAAGGTTTAAAAGGATTGGCACAGGTAGCAGGCAGAGCGTTAAGCTTGGTGATGAATAAAATGAAATTGTGTCCTGCCCCTTATCTTTTTCAAAACTTTATGATTCCATCACATCTCCAAGCACTTGATGTGGAATAATAACATTATGGAGCCGTCTCCATAACTTTTTAGTCTGCCAGAGGAAAGACTAAAAAAGGTCTTTGACTGGGACAGAGCACACAATCATCCTTGGTTAAGAGGTGTGGTGGTGCTATCAACTGGTTCCATTGTGATGCTGAACTAACAATCAGTACCCGAACCACTGTATATAGTATAATTCCACCCTCAGTGTGGACATAACACGCTTCAGCCATGCAAGATCCTCAGTTTGTTACCACTGTTTAAACATATCGTGCACTAATACTAATACTAATACGACTATGTGCGCCATGTCGTCAAAGGATTCACTTTCCTCTCCGCCATACTTTATGAACAACTGGCACAGTGTGAAAACCTTCATTAATTATTTAAAATGTCCAACATGGGACCATGATTTAATGGTATGTAATTATGTATATGCAGTGAGGTCATTTGAAGAATAGCGGCCAAGCAAATCTCCAACCACATTTAGAGATGGAAGTGGCCAGACTGTTAGGATTGATACAGTTATGCTGGTAACAATAAACATCAAAAGAAAAGGGGAGTCACATGCTGGAGCAATGTCTTGATGAACAACAGTTTATCAATCCACCCGTTACTTCCATGCAGTGTCTCTGGACTCCCTGAAGTCACTGTGCCCAGCTGTTGTTTGCCAAGAAATAGTTCCAACATGTAACTCCCCCTAAAACCACAAACTGACATTTTTACATTTCTGTTGGTGTACAGATTAAACAAAAGAGATACAACCTGATAATTAGTGAGCTTTAGAGGTGTTGGTAGGTGTATTTTTGAACTTTGGACAGAGCCAAGCTAGTTGTTTCCCCCTGCTTCCAGTCTTTATGCTAAGCTAGGCTAAGTACGCCCTGACTCCAGCTCTGTACTTTCATATCAATCTTCTCATTTCACTCTCAGAAAGAAAGTTAATAAAACTTTCTTGCTGGTGAAGTAATTTGGCAAGCTAGCCAATTTACCAGCCAGATCAGCCCCGGGAGTTTGGATGAATTAGCTGACGTTATCCACTTAAGACAGTATTTTGCTACATTAGCTAGGTAACAATTCGTCCATGCAAGCAAGCTACCAGATATGCTCGGCCTGGCAGATCTGCTCGGAGTCCTGCATTTACAGACATAAAACATTCACACAGCAGATCTGCCTGGCCGAGCTTATCTGGTACCTACACCGGTTGTTTGTTAGCGGACTCCATTTCTAAGCTGACGTTAGCTAGTTGTTGGGGAGCTGAAGAGAGGCATGGCACTCTGGAGCATGCATAATGTCGCATAGAAATCAGTTCACAGGCTGTTACAGGCAACTGAGAAAGTCGGGGAAAGTCTCATTTTTTCTGTTCACACATTGGCAATACAAAGTGATTAATACATGTAAAATGTTACATAAGTACATTTAAACTGCAACTTTAAAATAAAATTATCCCTGCTTTACATGATGGTTGTGAGTAAAATACCATGTAAATCTCTGCTGCTTTAAACTAATTGGGCCTGCAGCTTAAACTCACTAACGAAAGACTTCTAAAATTACATGAACAAAATAAAATATTAGAAACATTTTTACATGTTTAATCCTGTAAAGATGTCAGTCCATCTTCAGTGTTGGATCAACATTATTTCAGGGTGAATCACTTTTAGATGAAAGTATTCAGATCCTTTACTTGAATAAAGTAGCAATAACACAATGTTACGATACCTTACATGTAAAGGTCCTGCATTGAATTTTTTACGTGAAAGTACAAAAGTATTATCACAAAGTATAAAAGCATGTTGTTATGCAGAAAGCCCCCCTTCAGAGTGTCAAATTATTATATATAATAATCTATATTGCAATCTGTATTTTTATTGTTAGTAATAACAATGCAGTAGATTTCATACGTGAACAGTAAACAGAAGTGCCTGTTCCTAATGTAAACACTGTCTATCCAGTCACCTGTATTTGTCATTGGATCGCAACAAGGTAATTAACCCTTTACAAGCAAATACGTGAACCATTTGTCCTGGATGTGGTTTGTGCTTTGTTTCAGCAGTGAGCATTCAATGATTCACTATGTTTAAAGGTTTTCACCTTGTGCTTTTTATTACATGATCATATGACATCAAGGTTGTACCTGAAATCAGACCACTTCTGTAATATTATCGTCATATGACTGTTTGATCACATGACCAACAGTGGCATCTCATAGAAATTGGTTTCACAGAAACTGCATCCTCTGATTGGCTGTTAGTTATAATCGAGGCAGCAGCTCTCTCTCTGATTGGCCAGCAGCCCTTCAGTAAACCAACGCTTCCTGGTTATTTGCAAATGGACAAATAAACTTGTTTTTAAACCTGTGATACGGTGGGAAACTCTGGCTTCATTTGACTGGGGATCAAAATGTCACCCAGAAGCGGCTGTTGTCTGGTTCTGGTCATCGTGTTCTGTGTTTTTGTAACTGCCTACTGCAAGTTTCCTACTCTAGACCACATCAAACCGAAAGCCAGTGGCAAGGCACAGGGGAGAGCAGTTGTCGAGCTGCTGAAACGCCTGCTCGGGAACAGATCTACTGAGTTCATAGTGTCAGTCAACAGGAGCCTTTCCAACGACAGCCTGGATGTGTGTGAACTCAGATCCACTAAAAACAATAAGATAGTCGCTACAGGCAGCACCGGAGTGGCCGTGGCTTCTGGCATTTACAATTATTTGAAATATTTCTGCAACTGCCATGTATCCTGGTCTGGTGACCAGCTGGATCTGCCCCGTCCCCTGCCAAAGCTCACCGGCGTCCTGCGCATCAACACTCAGCATAGGTCAGTGACCCACAATGTTTGTATACTGTCAAAGGTATCCACGGTTTAAAGAACCATTATCACCAGCTCTGTAATTCGGCATACATCCAGTACACCAAGTAGAGCTTATTTCATTGAAATTCCGTGGACATGTTCAACTTTTCACATTGCCAACTAAAGTTTGTTTCGATGTGAAGGTCGAGCGCGAGCTGTGATTCACGCCATGGGCGAGTGATTTTTCTGAAGTTAGCTAAGTTAATTACAACTCATGAATTAGGCTATTACTAGCTAAATTACTACTTTGTGCATATCGAATTTAACAGGACACCTTACCGATTCGCTTAAGTACTGTCTAAAAATGTATTTTATTCTTTATAATGCTGCTAGTTACTCTTCAGGTCAAGATTTGTTATATATGAAACTACCCAACAGTATATAAATTATTTTTTAAAAAGTAGCTTCACTTCGACCAGATATAACATTAAAATACTGCCTATAACAATACACTAATAATTGAATAATAATATTGAATATGAATAATAATTTAGTATTTTTACACAGTTATTACTACTTATACTTAGTAAAAGATCTCAAAACGTTTTACACAATTTTTATATTAAAGTTAAAGTGTTGTTCTTTTTTGGCAGAAACAGAGGGTAATGAGCCTTACAAATAAAACATAACATAATAACATGCCAGACTCTTATGTTCCTCTAAATTCAGACTTCCCATAAAAAAACAAAAAATGAAAGAACAAAACATTTTATTAAAAATCATCCCCATCGTAGTCCCCTTTGGCTATATGCTCTATGTAGTCAAAGGCAGATGAAGACTGGTGTGGCTGTTGCATTTGTAAATACTCCTTTTCTATGGCCTGTGTGTATGCTCTGTATTGACCGTGCAATTTTACTGACATCAGCAAAACACCTTCTTTGAAAATGTTGTTTTCCCACCAAATCCATTTCGCACTGCTGTACATCAGATGTATGCCAACTCCTCTCAGTGGCAGCTAAAGACCTTCACCAATCATTCCTGTTAAAATCACAGTCACTGAATGACCAGTCACGAGAGTCTTAGAGGTGCTGAGATAGTTCATGTATTTTATCAGCAGCTAAGAACATCTAAAAATGCTGCCCAGCAAATAAGACACAAAGTATTTCATGACAACATTATCAACCCTTTTGATGGGGGTTTGCCATGGTATATCTATGTGTTAGAATTCTATGATGGCGTGTAGCATGGAGCATGTTACCCCAGCCCCCTCCATTACTACACAGCACAGCAAAACCCATGGGTGCATGACAAATGGAGCATTGTCACACATTATTTTTCATTGTTTACTGTGAGCACTATGGACATTTGTCCATACGGCCGGGCCCTTTAAAGGACCCTTCCTTTCAATTATCTGTTGTGCATTAGACTTGCATCAGCCCACCCCAGTTATGTCATGTGCACAGTAGTTAGATTGAAAAAGCCATGTCAAGCATGGCACAGTTTAGTTTTCCCATGACTATAACTTACTGGTGAAGAGCAGCTCTTAGCCAGTAGCCAGAAGCTTCAATCATTTACCAGCTGCAAGTTACTAAAAACCAACAGTGCCTATGTGATTTTAAATATGTTATTTTAGCAATGTTATATGGCATAACAACTCCAATAGAAATTGCCAGTTAAAATGCCTGGTATTTCAAGCAATATGCACATTGTAATACACAAAAATATGTAAGTAAGGAATGGGTGTAGAAAGGAAACTTAGCAGTGTTTGTGACTTTAATGAGAAATGGATCTGTCTTCCTCATTTTAACATACAGTGCAATTCAATTCAATTCAGTTTTATTTATATAGCGCCATATCATAACAAAGTTATCTCAGGGCACTTTTTCGAGTAGAGCAAGTCTAGACCGACTCTTTATATTTACAGAGACCCAACAGTCCCCACCATGAGCAAGCACTATGCGACAGTGGCAAGGCAAAACTCCCTTTTAACAGGTAGAAACCTCGAGCAGAACCAGGCTCTAGGTGGGCGGTCATCTGCCTCGACCGGTTGGGTTGAAGGGGGAGGGGGGGGAGCGGGAGAGAGAGAGCAGGAGGAAAGAACATACAGCAGCACAATACAGTTCCACACAGAGATGTAACGCAATGGTTGCGGTAATGGTATGGATGTTAACACCAACAGAAACAACACTAAGAGCAACATTATAGCAGCAACACTAATAATAATAATAGCAACAGCAACTGCAGCAGCGGGTGCAGAGGAGGAGCACGGGGGCAGCAGGTGGCCGCAACCATAGATCCAGACTCTACAGCTCCGGAGGCAGAAACACCTGCAGAAAGCAACAGAAGGAGAGAAAAAGGGGAGAGAAAGCACACAACTACGGGAAGAAGTTGAATTAGTAACAAGCATTGATGGGATATGAGGGCATACAGATGGAGAGGAAAGTGCAGTCCATAAGTATTTGCTGATATACTGTAGATGATAAAGGTATGAAAAAGCAGGCCAGCAATGTCTGTGCTCTGAGGGAAAGTACCATGATACAGCAGGCTGGTCTCAGGTGTATGTAATCAAAGGTCGGAGTTTGGTATTTATTCGAGCACAAGCTTGTGGCTCATACAGAACCCAAGAGTCCAGCTGAAGATATAAAAATGAATGATATTTATTAAAGTAGCTTGTTTGTTCTTCTCATGTCTTGTTACATGTGAGTCACATGTTATCTTTCAAAAACCCATAAGGTCATTTAACAATATAATTATTTTCGTTATCATTTAATCTGCCGATTATTTTCTTGATTAATCGATTAGTTGATTGGTCTATAAAATGTCAGAAAATGGCAAAAAATGCCGATCACAGTTTACCAGAGCCCAAGGAGACATTTTTCTTGTTTCGTCTGACCAACAATCCAAAACCCCAAGATATTCAGTTTACTGTGATATAAAACAGAGAAAACCAGAAAATCATTACAATGAAGGAGCAGGAGCAAGCAATGTTTGACATTTTTGCTTGAAAAGTGACTCAAATAATTAATCAATTATCAGAGTAGTTGACTAATCGATTAATCAAGTAACTGTTGTAGTTCTAATGTGGTATGCATCCTAACCATTTGGCTATCAGTATGCCCCTTAAAAAAGATTTTTAACCTGTTTCCCAGATTGTGACTTTGTTTCCTAATCCAAATAAAAATGGTAGCCTGAAGGGACATACCACTTGTTACCACTTGTACAATGCAAGAAAAGATATATATGCGTTACAATATATGAAAATGTAAAATTATGGAGAATATCATTGATATTGACAACTGTACCTGATAATAAAACTTTCAATTTTTGGGATGTGCCATACACTGATGGCAACGTCTGGATTAGGAAACAGAATCATACATTGTGAAACAGGTTAAAAATGATGGAGCTCATGGGATAACTTTGGATCCACAAGAATCTCAGAGGATTCTAGAAATGCCTTCAAAACTGCAGCAAGTTTTGTTTAGTGACCAGAGATTTAGATGCTTTGCTGTGTGACTCTGATAATACATGAGAGGCACAAACAGGGGCTAAGTGCCACAATGACAAAATAGAAAGGATAATACCTTTTTGAACTGGTATATTTGACTTTTCACAGCTGCATATTTTGGTCTAATGCTAACAAAACATGATTTTCTTTTTGTTTGTTTGTGATTTCTTTGTTGTGTTGTAGCTTCATTTTTTTTAGTTTGATTGGATGGATATTTTTTGCATACCTATTTGGTATATTATCTCCTTTGAACACATGTCATTTTTAAGACTTATCACTTTTATAATAAACTATATTTGTGTGTTTGTATCTAGATTCCGGTATTACCAGAACGTCTGCACTTTTAGCTATTCCTCTGTGTGGTGGGACTGGCCAAGATGGGAGAGAGAGATAGACTGGATGGCACTCAATGGAATCAATCTGCCGCTGGCTTTTACTGGCCAAGAAGCCCTGTGGCAAGAAGTAAGAGCGAACCTGTCAGGCTGAAAGGGATGATAGACCTTACTAAATTAACAGCTCTTAGTATCAATGTACAGTATGTTCCATTATTGGCTCGTGAAAGTTGGCAACCAACAGATATCAATATGCAATATCAATAAATATCTGTGCTTCTAAAACAATCATGTATGGCAGAAAAGTGCTAGACTTCGAATTAGGAGTTAAGTATATAAATTACAGAGCAATAAGAGGAATAAGATAAAATTGAAGAGGAAGAGATTCCAAGAGATGGGGGTGGGGGGTGGGGGCTTCTAACTTCTCAAATTTTTCTTAGAAGCAGATACATGATACATACCTTGATATGTGAACACCAGCTTATTAACTTGTTGTGTACCTTTAGGTTTACCAAGCACTTGGGTTAAACCAGTCTGAGATTGAAGAGTTCTTCTCTGGCCCAGCGTTTCTTGCCTGGAACCGTATGGGAAACATGTTCAAGTTTGGTGGACCTCTGCCACAGTCCTGGCATGTGAACCAGCTCTACCTCCAAGTACTAAAACCTCCATGCTTGTCAACACAGTTTAAAGCCACTATGTGTAGAATCAGATCATCTTTCGCACCAATGAGTGGTCATATTAAACACTGAGACCAAGAATGAATGGGCAGAGAGCAGCACGTAGACTGCACCAGTTTCCACCTGGATTGTCTTATTTTTCAACAAAGAGAAACTTTGACAATTAGAACCATTTAAAGATACTATAATCACATCACTATTCTACATATAGTGGCTTCAGTTTGGACAGTTAAGGCTATGAGTGTTTTCAAATTTAAGTATAAAATGAATTTGCACTTTGACTGGCACGTTTTACAGAACTAAGAATTTTTAAAGGTTAATTCCAGTTTATCACAACTTGGGTCATTCCTATAGTTTATGATGACATTGTACTCGCAAAAGTAATTGCTGAGATCTCAAAATCACAGAGATCACTTCAATGTGAACAAACCCTCAGGTTGGCCAGATGATCTAAACCACTTTATTTGGAGGTCAAATTGAAAGTGAACATACCTGAAATGATGCTAATTATCCCTCATTGCACAGAAAAACTGTGTTCACACAACTACACTAGTCGCTCAAAGTTGAAGCAGGAAGTCAGTCCATAAACTGTGATGAATGTTTATAACAGGCAGCTTGGGTCATAATTTTACTGTTGCCTTTGCTTTCTATTCCATGTAGGTTTGACTGATCTGGGGTTTGTTTCCAGCCTGTCTGAACACCTGACTGCTCATGTTTCTTGCCCTTTGTGACTAGGAGCGATAAATAAGGCCCAAGTTGTCATAAACCAGAATGAACATTTAAAGGCCTTTTTTACAGGCACAGTTTTTGTGGATGAAATCATCTTTAAAATGTTTGCTGATGCATTTCAGCCTGCCAGCGGCTTTGCATTGAATCCTCCCACATGACATTTCCTCTCTTTTTGCAGTTTAAAATCTTAGAGCGAATGAGATCCTTTGGCATGATTCCTGTGCTGCCAGCCTTCTCTGGGAGCATTCCCAAGGGAATCCTCAGGTGACTCATGCTTGTTTATGTTTCAACATTTCTGAATGATACTGCTTTATTTAAAAAGTATTAGAGCCTGACCACCACTGGATTTTTGAGGCTGATACCAATAGTGATGTTTAAAGTAAGGATGTCCCGATCAGGTTTTTCAGCCCCAATCCCAATCTAAGTCCTTTAATATTTGGTATCTGCTGATACCAAGTCTGATCCGATACTTATATTTACCTAAATGTTGACACATTCAAATATCTGACACATTGAAATAACAGCTGTAGATACTTAATCTGACAAACCTTATTTTTCAGGAGGTACTCAATCCAAATACTGAAGGTCCTGATTCAAAACTATTACGTTTATATGCTGAAATTATTGATCTGATATGAATGAAACTTTAACAAGAGAATGCGTCTCCTGAAACTGACATGATCAGCTTGTTTAGATAGAGAAGACGTCTCACTCTGTTGGAGTTGTTGGAACTACAGAAACACTCAGTCCACTCACAAATGATCTTTGACTAAGTACAGACACCGGCTTACAGAGAGCCCTTTAACCCGACAACAGACAAGTTTAATGACGTCTTCTTATCAACTTATTCACTAAATTAACGTTAATTAGTGACAGCTGATATGACCTGTTTGGTATTTTAACTGGTGCAAGTGACGGTCAGTGCTGGCTAAAAGAGAGAAGCTGCTACCAGGATGTTTTGTGCACTGCTCTTTGATAATGATAATTAGTGTCATAGCTAAGCAAATCCTTGCCTTTTGGCAACCTCAGTGTCTGAATTCAGTCACTCACCGGTGTGTCCAAAATAGTTTTTCACATTCCCACACTCTTATTTTTCCCTCCACTGTAGGCTGTGGTAAAGGAGAGCAGCACTACAACACTTGCAGGCTGACATCGACAAAATACAGTAGAATACAGTAAAGATGGGATCAGATTTTGATCTGCTTTATTTTAGCTGATACACATCCATTCATATATGCTGGATCGGTCATCGGACATCTCTAATTTAAAGGATTAAATAAATCTGAGAATGATCAAATGCAGATATTTGTTTTTTTAACATAAACAATTACTTGTTTATTTATATATTATTATTGTGATAAGAATCCAAGATATGATATTTTACATTGTAGAAATCAACTCTCAGTGCTCTCTGGAGGACAAACTATGTAATGGAGTCACCTCAAAGATATCTTTAACATTTCTCTACTGATATATCTTGTTACTTATCGACTGACATATATACTAATACTGATACATCTGTGATAATGAGCCAGGCTGCTACATCGCTAGACAGTATGCATTAGATCATACTACAAGTTATCTTTTGAGTTTGAGATACTCAATCCCTGTGGGCTTGGAAGGTGGCTCTGAAATGTTTGTAGGCTGCTCCTTGGTCGGTGGTGGTATTCAGAACCTTCACTTAAATTAAAATATCAATACTGCAATATAAAAATACTCAAACTATTACAAGTAAAAGTCCAAGTATTATCAGCAAAATGTACTTAAAGTATCAAAAGTAAAAATACTCATAGAAATGGCCTCTGTGTTATAATATTTTGTGTTATATTATTAGATTATTATTAATTCATTTTTTATTCAATTCAGTTTTACTTATATAGCACCAAATAATAACAGAAATTATCTGAGGGCACTTTTCATATAGAGCAGGTCTACACCGTACTCTTTATAATATTATTTACAGAGACCCAACAATTCCCAAACTCTAGGCGACAGTGGCAAGGAAAAACTCCCTTTTAACAGGCAGATTTATTACTGATGCATTCATGTGTAAGTTGTATTTTGCTGTTATAGTTGATTGGGGAGGAGCTAATTTGAACTATTTTATATACTGTTGGGTAGTTTAATCATAATCATATTTTACAAACTCACACCGTGTTTTTATATCAAATTTGAATCTGCAAAGTAGCTAGTAACTCCAGCTGTCAGATAAATTAAGTCGTGTAAAAAGCACAATATTTCCCTCTGAATTGTAGTGGAGTAGAGGTATAAAGTAGCATAAAGTAGAAATACTCAGGTAAAGTACAAGTACCTGAAATTTGCACTTAAATACAGTACTTTAAGAAATGTACTTAGTTCCTTTCCACCACTGTCCTTCGTATATTCCTTTAAACTTAGGTAGTTTCATAGGTTTCATCTACTTAAAAAGTATTTCAATTGAATGTAATAAACCAAATAAATGAATAACCTCATAAGAATTATAAAGGCGTCAGTATGCTTCAAACAAAGTGCTTGACAGATTGTCAGTGTCTGAAATAGCCCCCTGCCACCCTGCCTTTGAGTGTGGCCAATGGCCATGTGGAATAGGTATAAACATGAACTAGTTCATTTCATGCATATCCTGGCCTTAAGAAAATATCTAACAAAATTAAGTTGGGGCTCAACCAGACATTTTTCTCCAACTCTATACATCTCTATCTATACATTCTGTTTACGTGACGTAAACTCTGTGTCTCAGTTCCCTGATTCATTTCAGTCAACCAGTCTGTGAAGATACAGCTAGGGACAGTAGTGCTACTGTTGTGTTTCCTGTATTTCAGGCTGTATCCAGAAGCCAATGTAACCAGATTGGGGCCTTGGGCTCAGTTCAACTGCAGCTTCTCATGCTCCTATATCTTAGACCCTCGGGACCCACTTTTCCTCCAGATCGGTTCACTCTATCTATCCCAGGTGGTGAAGCAGTTTGGTACAGATCACATCTACAACACTGACACCTTCAATGAGATGACTCCACCTTCCTCTGACACCACCTACCTGTCTGCAGTCAGTCGCTCTGTCTTTGCCTCAATGACTGCAGGTGAGTGTCTGGGTGACTAACATTCTGTAAACATTTCGAGTTTTAAACCTGACAGTGTCTGACTGAACGCTGATATTTTGGGTAACAAGTACAATAATTGCCCTAGTCTGATGACCCACGGATGACCTGTTGTCACACAGACAGCCTCCCTCGAGCTCCCCGTTCATTTTTAGCCATGTTCGAGAATTGTCCCCCTCCTGTCCCTTATCCAAATCTTGTTTTTTCTCTCCAGTCGATCCTCAGGCAATTTGGCTGATGCAAGGTTGGCTGTTCTTCAGTGATGCAGTGTTCTGGAAACCAGCCCAGATTCAGGCCCTACTACACGGAGTGCCCCTTGGAAGAATGATCGTACTGGACCTGTTTGCAGAGACCGAGCCAATTTTCTCCTACACCGAGTCTTTCTATGGACAGCCCTTCATCTGGTGCATGCTGCAAAACTTTGGGGGTAACAGTGGATTCTTTGGCACAGTGGAGATCATCAATTCAGGACCCTTCAAAGCCTTACATTTTCCAAACTCCACCCTGGTGGGCATAGGCATGACACCTGAGGGCATTGAGCAGAATCCTGTCATGTACGAGTTGATGAGCGAGCTGGCTTGGCGCAAGGAGCCAGTCAACTTGTCCAAATGGGTGTCGCTCTATGCAGTACGCCGCTATGGCAGCACACAAGAGAACCTGACCACTGCATGGAGGCTTCTGATCACCAGTGTCTACAACTGCACAGTGCCACATTACCGAAACCACAACCATAGCCCACTGGTGCGCCGGCCTTCTTTTCACATGAATTCTGGCCTTTGGTATGACCCAGCTGACTTGTACAAGGCCTGGAAACTGATTATTGAGGCAGCTCCATCTCTCATGTCCAAGGAGACCTTCCGATACGATCTTGTGGATGTGACGCGGCAGGTCCTACAAGTTCTGACAACATCCTTTTATCAGGATATCGCAGATGCCTTCCAGAACCAAAATTTGCCAGATCTGCTGACTGCAGGCGGGGTGCTGGTGTATGACCTCTTGCCTGAGCTGAATCGTTTGCTGAGTAGCGACCGCAACTTCCTATTGGGAACATGGCTGGAGCGGGCCCGATCCTTAGCCCTAGATGAGAAAGAGGCACAGCTCTACGACATGAACGCCAGAAACCAGCTCACTCTATGGGGTCCCAGTGGTGAGATCCTTGACTACGCCAGCAAAGAATGGGGAGGCCTCTTGGAGGACTACTATGCCCAGCGATGGAGCTTGTTTGTTCAGACCCTGGTAGAGTGTCTGGACAGTGGACGACCATTTAAGCAGGACACCTTCAACCAGGCAGTTTTCCAGGTAGAAAGGGGATTCATTTACAACGGCCGAAGGTACCCAACCAAGCCTCAGGGAGACACGTACGAGATCGCTCGCAGGATCTTCCTTAAGTACTACCCAGAGGCCTTGAAGAGACTATAGTGAGCAGAAACTACATTTGAAAATCGCAGCAAAAAGAATGTCTCCCTCCACCTCCAGTTTTCCATGGCTATCCCAAAACATTCTGATGTAGAAAATCTTACAGCCTGAATTTACAGGAACAATCTTGCACATGTAGTAAAATCAGTAATGGATAGTTATGCATGTTGTAGGGGAAAAAAGGATTTTCACTTTCATTTTCACTACATTCACACTGACAAATATCCAATCCTGCCTTATAAAAGAGGAGAATTAAAAAAAATGTTAATGACTTACAGAAGACTGTGTGAAGGTGTTGATTTGATGTGGAAATTCATGTGTGCATCCCTTGATACTGTTTTTGATTCAACTGATCTTAAAGAAATAGTTCAACATTTTTGGAAATACGCATATTCACTTTCCCAGAGTAAGATGAGAAAACTGATATGAATCGCATGTGTACAGTACAGAGCTGGAACCAGGATGTGGTTAGCCTAGCTTAGCATAAAGACTGGAAGCAGGGGGAAACTAGCCTGGCTCTGTCCAAAGTAAAAACAAGACTAAAGCTGTGTTATTCACACATTGTATATTGTTTATTTAACCTGTGTACCAACAGAAAAGTAAAAATGACAATTTGTGGTTTTAGGAGAAGTTACATGCTGGAATTATTTCTTGATGAACAACAGTTTATTCATCCGCCCAGTACTTCTGCATCTCTTGCTATAGTGCAGGTTACCAGATGCAGTCAGTGAGCACAGGTTTTGGTTTTGGTCTCTGTACAGACAAGATGGCACCATACATGGCAACCTCACTGTGACAACAACACTTCGGATAGCTGCTCACAGTCATTGTGCTTGGCTGTTGGCAAATAAGCTGGCAAATAAGCACATTTCCCAACATGTTGAACTGTTCCTTTAAATCACAGGCACTACACTGTAACTGCAGATAGCAGGTGGGCATTGAAATGTTTGACCTCCTGGGAACCTTTAGCCATCAATGAGATGACATTTTCAAAAGCTGACTCTCATGCCTATCAGCTTGAAGAGTATTGTGCCTATATTGAGTAAAATGACTTACAGGACGGTGTGCTTCATAAACATTGTACTATGTAGCATCAGAAGAAGTAGACTAGCATAGTTACCAAACAAGTTGATGTCTTTGATCTTGCATAACAATTTTCTACTTAATTTACAATTTCACGCTTATATGGTCAGTTAGAGTGGACCATTACACATTGAGTTTCTATAAAGGTTTCATGAACAGAGGGATTTGTTTAATGCTGAGTAATTGCTCTGACAAATTGGCTCATGGTGCACCTTGGCAGATAACTTTGTCTTGTTGTCCCTAGATGTTTTTCTTTTAAAAAATATATTTTTATATGAAAATTCATAGGTGAGACATTTCACATGTACATCAATCACTTTCTGAAAAATACTGTCTGTTTTTATGAGTCACTGTGGTTTTGTTTTTGATTACTGAAGAGTAGATGAGATTTTTCTTTTTGATAAATGTAGTTTTAGTTAAGGACAATCTAAATTGGGAGAGTAATGATTATTTTAGCAGTCACTACATGAGCACAGCTTACATTCATTATGTGCCAACAAACATTTCATGTTGCACAGTATTAGTTTCTTTATTGCATGAATGCTATTTTTGTATTTTGATGAATTAAACTGTTGTGATTCTTCAACTCAGGCATATCATACAAGTCTTAAGGCTGTGTGACTAATACAATGATTTCATTCTCCATCTGTGTTGTGTGTGTGCTCAGTGTTTGGTTTGTGCTGCTCAGTGATGATAACTCCACACATTAACCTGACCAGTATATATATCCATCTATCCACTTATCCTGTGTAGGATTGGGCAGGAGCCTGTCCCGGCATGCCTTGGGTAAGAGGCAGTGTACGCCAGGTCACAAGTGTGTCACAGAGCTGACACACATAGAGAGACACTCATTCAGACTCCTAATTCAGAGTTTCCAATTCACTTAACCTGCATGTGTTTGGACTGTGGGAGGAAAATGGAGCACCTGGAGGAGACACACACACACACACACACACACACACACGAAGAGAACATGCAAACTCCACGCAGAAAGGCTCCAGCTGTTGATTCAAACCCATGAGGTGTCTTGATGTGAGGTGTAAACCAGGACGTCCCTTAGGTTTTATCAAGACCAATATCAACTCCTTTGACTGTTCAACCGTCAATTACCAATAATTTTCCTGGTACAATTGGTAATGTTTGTAAATCAATAACACTAATCTATAAAAATGAATGGAGCATAGAATTGGGTGATATGATATACAGTGGTGGAAGAAGTACTCAGATCATAACTCATTCAGTAAAAGTAGCAATACCACACTGTCCTCCATTAGAAAGTCCTACTTTAGTAAATGTACAGAAATATTATTAGCAAAATGAACTTAAAGTATCAAAAGTAAAAGTACTCCTAAGTACTAATTTAGCTGGGAGAAGGGTATTCCTCATTTCTATACCCCTGTCCAAAAGAAGTCTTATTCAAATCAGATTGACTGCTGCCGATCTGGTGGGAACAAGACACAAATAATTTTCACATATTTTGGAGTTGTCCCTCTGTGGCTCCATTTTGGACTAAAATTCATATCATCCCTCCCTATCAGTTTCACATTTAGTTTTAATGTTGAATGGATTTTCATTATTAAGTTGCTGAAGGCTCAAGTATAGTTTTGAAATTACCTTTTTATAAGGTCCATCCTCATATGCTCTTATACATATTTGGAATAGCTCATTTTCTACTGTCACATTTTGTTTTTGTTTTTTTTGTATCTTGTATCTTTTTGTATCTAAAGTGGTCTTGACTCTGCAAACTGAATCTGTCCTTAAACTCCTGGAAACTCCTTGTTGTACACTGACTCTCTCTCTCTCTCTCAACCCAACCGGTTGAGGCAGATGGCCACCCACCCAGAGCCTGGTTCTGGCTCTGGTTCTGCTCGAGGTTTCTGCCTGTTAAAGGGAGTTTTTCCTTGCCACTGTCGCCTAGTGCTGCTCATGGTGGGAACTGTTGGGTCTCTGTAAATATAAAGAGTACGGTCTAGACCTGCTCTATATGAAAAGTGCCCTGAGATAAACTTGTTATGATTTGGCACTATATAAATAAAACTGAATTGAATTGAATTGACTTAAGAGAGTACAATATGCTGTGAGCCCACTGGAGGTCCAATCTTTGAATCTTTTATCATGCTTAGGTGTACATCCTCAGTCATTTGCAAACCAGTTTAAAATGTCAGCTAGAATCCTCAAAGTGAACTGTTTAAGTGTTTCATTCCACATCTGTAGTGGACTGATAACCCATGGGTTGTTGTTATCTAGGAGCTGGTTGGATGGTGAGGGATCAACAATCATTGCATTAACTTGTATTCCTTTTCCAATCGCTTGCTCAGTTTCTTTCCATCTAGCTTTATAGTTAGGTGAACACCAACCTGTTAAAGGCCTTAGTTGGGCTGCCTCAGAATATTCTTTCAGAACTGGAAGAACTAAACCCCCTTTATTCTTTGGTAGCTGTAGAGTTTTGTACTTTACCCTAGTTTTTTTCCCAGCACATATGTACAGTATCTGGATAATAACTTGTTCCATTCCCGAAACTGTTTATCTACTGATTCTAGGTATTATATATATTCATCTTAATAATTTAGATTCTATGTGTGAACTACGATTTAAGTATAGTATTGAATTCCATCTTTGAATATCTGCCAGGATTTCCTTATTGAGAGGTTCACAATTAACTTCTGCTAGTCTTGATAAATCAATGTATATATGTATATTATAAATATTTCACTGACTTTTTGTCCCAAACTATAGTTGGGAGATCTTGAGGGGGATTATAGTTGAAATTAAGAACCAGTGTCTTTAGACATTTAATTTATAACCTGAGTAAGAACTGATCCAGCACTGCTAGAGATTGCGTTGGACTGTCTAAATACACAAATACATCATCAACAAATAAAGCCAGTTTCTGTTCATCTGCTGCCATTTTTATGTTTTTAATTGCATTATCTTGCCTTATTCCTTGTACCAGCGGCTCAATAAAAAGTAACAGGGAACTTAACAGGCAACCTTGTCTGGTTGATCGCCCCAGCATAGAATAGTCTGAGAGTTCCCCATTGATCTTTAATCTAGCTGATGGTCTATTATATAATGTGTCTATCATTTGGATTATTGTTTCATTGAAGCCTAACTTTCCCATACCTTTAAATAGAAAGGTCCACCTCACACAGTGGAATGCTTTTTCTCCATCTAGACTTACTACTAGAGCCAGAATTTTGTTCTGAGTTGTATGTCTGATTATCTGTAGTGTTCTTTAATTTAATACACTTATTGGTCTATAATTTGTCTTCAATAGAATGGGTGTCAAAACATCTTACAAACTTTTGTACTGCTATGACATGAGTCCGTCTGTGCCTGAGGATTTATTTGGTTTAAGTCTAGCAATGGTGGAATACAGCTCTTCCTTGTTATCGCTGAGATTAATGTCTTGTTTTGTGAAGGCAAATTCAGTGATTTTAAAAAGGTTTCCATCTTTCAGTCATCATCAACTTGTTGCTGAGAGTATAGTTTCTCATAGAATTTTTTTAAAAATATCATCAATATGATGATATGTGTGTTTGGTTGTGGGATCCCTGATGGAATATATTGTGTTATCTGCCTGTTGCTTCCGTAACTTTTTTATATTACTGTAATTGCTTTTGAATTTGTGTGTACTTCACTGACTTCATTCCTTTTAATTCTCATCTCTGTTTTTATTCTCAAATTTTATGAGTAACTATATGACTTAGACTTAGACAGACTTTATTGTCATTCAGATATACAGTGTATACAGACAAAATTTCGTTGCATTTGCTCGCAACAGTATAAAAAATATAGAATATAGACAGTGAAATGAGGATATAGGCAGTAGAAAATATAAATAAAGAATATAAACAGTAATAGAATATAGACAGTGAATATAGACAGTGCAAATGGCAAAAAAAAAAAGAAATAACAGTGCAAAATGCAGTACGGTGGTTTAAAAAGTGACAGTAGTGCAGTCTATGGATTTAAGAGTTTAAGAGTCTGATGGCCAGGGGGAAGAAGCTGTTCCTGAACCTGGTGGTTCTGCACCGGATGCTGCAGAATCTTCTTCCGGAGGGCAGAAGTGAAAAAAGTCCATGGTGGGGGTGTGAGGCGTCCTTGATGATGTTTCTGGCCCGGGACACACAGCGCTGAGGGGCAATGTCCTGCACAGAAGGAAGGGAGCTCCCGATGATTTTCTCAGCTGTCCTCACCACTCTCCTCACAGTCCTCCAGTCAGCAGCAGTGCATCCTCCACACCACACAGAGATGCAGTTGGTGAGGATGCTCTCTACAGTACTCCTGTAGAACCTAGTGAGGATGGGCGGGGGCAGGTGGGCTCTCTTCATCCGTCTCAGGAAGTGCAGGCGCTGCTGTGCCCTCTTAACCAGAGATGCAGAGTTCACCGACCAGGTGAGGTCGTCTGTGATGTGCACCCCCAAAAACTTGGTGCTGCTGACCACCTCCACGGCCATATTGTTGATGAGGAGAGGAGCATGGCTGGGCTGGATCTTCCTGAAGTCCACGATGATCTCTTTGGTCTTGTCAACGTTCAGGATCAGGTTGTTGCCTTCACACCATCTCACCAGCTGTTCCACCTCCTCTCTGTAGGCCAGGTCGTTGTCATCTCTGATGAGGCCCACCACTGTTGTGTTGTCGGCAAATTTCACAATATGGTTAGTGGCAGACCTTGGGACACAGTCGTGTGTCATCAGAGTGAACAGCAGAGGGCTCAGGACACAGCCCTGGGGAGAGCCCGTGCTGAGGGTGATGACGCTGGAGGTGTTCTTGCCGACCCGCACAGACTGTGGTCTTTCAGTGATGAAGTCTAACAGCCAGTTGCACAGGGGAGTGCTGAAGCCCAGGAGTCCCAGTTTGCCTACCAGATGCTGTGGGATGATTGTATTGAATGCTGAACTAAAGTCCAGGAACAACAGCCGCACGTGCGTGTTCTTCTCCTCCAGGTGTGTCAGGCTCAGGTGAAGAGCGGAGCAGATGGCATCCTCTGTGGAGCGGTTTGGCCGGTAGGCAAACTGGAGTGGGTCGAATGTGGGGGGGAGTTTGGAGATGATGTGGTCCTTCACCAGACTCTCGAAGCACTTCATCATGATGGGGGTGAGTGCAACAGGCCGGTAATCGTTTAGTGAGGTGATATGAGTATATGTTGTACAACGTGGCTAAAGTACCATCTATCTTGCCTTGATCATTAATAAATGTGCCTTCCTTGTTTCTTATTTGTTTTAAATGTTCATAATATTCCCTGGAATCAGAATGGCTTCTCCCCTGTTATGTTTTAATGTGTTGGAAGATGAACATATTTAAATTCCTTCCTTTGAAGTGTGTTTGTTCTGTTTCTGTGAGGTGGGTCTCTTAAATGCTATGTCATGTCGCTCTATGTCGTTTGGTTAAATTTTGTTCCTCTTAGCAGGGTTGACAACTCCATTTACGTTTTTGGTAATTATTTTCAAGATTTATCTTCAGGTACCTCCCATTGTAGTGTATTCCCAGTGTCAAATGAAACAAAGGTCTTCTCTATTTTCTACACAGAACAGTACTTTTGTTTTCATTATATTGACTTCCAAATCTGTTATGAGAATCTGTTATTCCCATAGGGTCCCCAAGGGGTTCCCCGTAGTGGCAGAATGACAATCCTTTCCCCATCTTTCATACCTCTTAGATATATCCAACATTAGTTTGATATTTAGCCATCAAGTTGATGGTATTAATGTGTTCTTAAGTCCATTTATTATGTGTCACGTAGTGGCTAAGCAGCATGGTATCATCCCAGAGAAGATGTACAAAGAAAGGCCGAGAAAATAATGGTTTTAGTTTTAACACCCAAGTGACCTAACTATGACCGGAAAATAAGGTGAAAGCAAACAATATTAACAACTGGCTTGGATAATAAGTCTTCCTTTACATTTAGAGATGATGTTTCAAAATAAATACAAAACAATCCAAAGTACAAAAGGTCTCCAGAAATAAAGCAGCTCATCAAACTGTTTGATTAATATTTTTATTGTTGAAAAAATAATGAGTTATCAGGTTTGTAGTTGTAGAGGGACTTATACTGTTTGAGTTCCTCTCCTTATGTACACTGATGATATTTTCTGTTCTGCTTCAGGCTCATTTATCAGACATGTTAAATCCAGTATATCAAAATTCACTTCTTCATAATCCACAATGAGGAGTTTAAGAGTCCAGTTTCCATTACAGGGCTCAACAAGGCAGACCAGGTTCAGATCCTCACGTGTTGGACATCTCTCTGTCAGCAGATGATTCACATAAACCTAACACAGGTAGAGGAGCTGAATTGGACCTGCCACATTCAATCCTTCAACAGGTTTTGTTTTCATGCCGCAAGCACTCACACTACTCAGCTTTTATACCACAGCCAGCCATACCAACTGTGCATTCTCACCTGAAAGTTTCTACCAGGTATCACATGAAGACACTTAAGTGGATCAAAAGTTGTCACCCAGAAGAAAAGTGTTGGGAGGATTATCACAGCCAATCAGAACCACAGATATTTTCTGCGTACTCTGAGAAGGTTTTTTAGTAAAATGTGTGCATGAAATCTTTTTCTTCCCCTAATGCTGCATTTGTGTCAAAAGCGAAAGACAGTATAATCTGAAAAAGATTTGAACTGGTGAATGCAGCTTAGGTCAGTAAACGTCGTAGTGGAAGATATGATTCATTGTGTGAGCTTGTTTGAACTGTTGAGATGTTTCTTCTCATATGAAATAAATGCAGCATTAGAAACCCAACTGACACAGCTGAAAGCTCAAACACAAAGATAAGTCACATGGTTTCAGTTGGTCCTAACTGAAAGCAAAGGATTCTGATTGGCTGAGAAGACACAAGTCTTCCATTACTACACCCTTGTTGTACACTGACTCCCCCCCCCGTCCATTTTTCAAAGCATCCCATAAAGCTTCAGACTGATGGCTCTAGACTGATGTCTTGCTTCATGTCATTTCAGTTATGAAAAGTCACAAGCAGTTACTTTAAATTTGCTGCAGCATTTACAGTAGCTGCTCTTTCGTGCCTCTTCTTAGTGGAGTGGAGTGTTAATAGTGATAAAGATATAATGTTCTGAAAATCATTTGAATTTGGATGTTTCTCCACATACAAACAGATTTTTGGATGGAGAATCCTTGGACATAGCAACAAAAGAGCCCCTATTTAAAACTGCATTACTGCACCTCAATAATGTAAAAATGAAAAGTCAACATTTCAAGGCAACAAAGTTCAATAAGTTTTAGGATAACTATAAGATAAGATGATTTAACTTCATGTCTTTGGGTTTCTCTTTAGGTTAGAAGTTAATACAAGTTGAACAAACTCATAGTTTTACATTGTCAAAACTTGAATTTTCACTTCAGTGAATTTACTCAAACTTATATGGGATATGCAGTTTCTAATTGGGCTTCATTTCCAACTGTATTCATTTTATCATTAGCAGAACAAAGTCAAGTCTGATCTCTTGGGATACATGTATGGAAATACACATCAGCCTCCATCATGTAACTTTCAAATAATAAAAAAAGATTTTCTGGAGGATTTTAAAGGAAATACAACACAGGAAGTATAGCTAACAATGGTTCTGAACAACCAACATTTAATGCAATGAATTACGTGAATCAGTGGGCCATTTAGTCAATTCATCATTTCACGTTCCATGACTGAACTCAGTCTAAGATCTGAATGTGAGAACTACATGATTTAAGTTGAAGGAATACTGCTAAAAGAAGAGTTGATTTAATCAAACTGATTGAGATTTTGATGAGAGTACAGGATGCTTTGAAAATGGCTGGCAGTAATGTACAGTAGTACACATGATTTGTAGTTAATGGCTTAAAACAAGTCACACCACTTTTATGGTCCTTTAATGGAGAGCGACTGGTTAGGTAATTTGTTCACAGGAGAAAGAAATTCGTAAGACATATGTCATAAATTGGCTATTGCAGTCTGCAAAACCAAAGAAAACAAGTTTCACCCAGTACCAAACAACCTCCTGGTCCTGGAGTTTAAGAATGGAAATCCTGTTCTGGCCTCTAACTACTCCTGGTCATGAGGAGAACAACTGAAATGTAAACAGATGAGGAGAGCATATACAGAGAGCAACATACAGCCAGACCTAACACAGGTTTACTTTGACTGTCTCACCGAATCACTGTCAATCTGACATTTTGCATCCTAATCATCAGTGGTGAAAAGTCAGAAAAGTAGGTGATGCACCAGAACCACAGCTGGACTGATACTGCACACTCAGCTATCAGTCTGAGTCAGTGTGGTCCATCTACGACATCATATTTAAGTCCTTATGACTAAAATGTCATGGTCATATCAGTTTCCAGTCAGGGTAAAGGTGCATCCAGACATTATACTGGAACATTTGAGTGAAATTTAAAAGTTACCAGGTCTGTCATTGGTTGGGACGGGTGATGTCCTGCCCCATGTTGCTGCAATTCCAACAGGCCGCAGGTAGAGGTCAATAAAGGTCTAAATGACCATATTAGTAATTATGCATGATTTAACCCATTTACTACAAATTGCATATACTTCGTTTAACTATTTCATCTTCTTCTTCTGCCTTCTAGGCATCAATTGGTGTCTATCCACTTCACTGTGGTATGAAAATCAACTGTATACTTGAAACATACTTTAGATAAGATTATCCACCACAATGAACCTGGAGCGTGCTACTGAAATAATTATAGACCTTTACTGTGTTTAATTATAATCAATGAATAAATGTACCTTTACAAAAAGGTATTATATATTGATTTGCATTTAAATAATACAACTAAAAAGTAAAAAAAATACTAATTAAAATAATTGCCAAATAATAATTCTATTTCCTTATTCTGGCTTTATATGATGAATGAATGACTGAATTTTAAAATGGAATAACAAAATACGTTTTAAAAAATCTTTAAAATTTTACTTTTTTCAATTCACTTGTGTGTCTGCCTACCATATCCATTAATTTCCTGCTGTAACATTTTTCATTTCATCACTGTATTTTAACAGACGTATGAGCAGTGTGCCACCAAAAAATGAAATGTTGTCCAACCCACTGAGCAGCAGCAGGAGCTCTGACTGGTCAATTCAATTCATTCAGTTTTATTTATATAGCGCCATATCATAACAAAGTTATCTCAGGGCACTTTTTCGAGTAGAGCAGGTCTAGACCGACTCTTTATATTTACAGAGACCCAACAATTCCCACCATGAGCAAGCGCTAGGCGACAGTGGCAAGGAAAAACTCCCTTTTAACAGGTAGAAACCTCGAGCAGAACCAGGCTCTGGGTGGGTGGTCATCTGCCTCGACCGGTTGGTCAGATTCCTGCCGACACATAACAGGTCAATCAGAGCTCTTCCTGCTGCTCAGTGGGTTTCGTTTCATTTTTAACTGGCAAAGAAATAAGTAAATGGAAAAACAAAATTTGAATTTAATTTTGTTTTTTTAATTAATGCTGCAATTCCATTTGAAAATCCAACAATTATTACATAATTTAAGGACAGAATAAGGTAAGAGAATTACTAATTGGCTAATTTAATGATCTTTTAATGATCCTTTTTTCACTTTTATATTGCATAATTTAAATGCAAATGTAATTTGAATTGATCATTTTACCAAATTGATAAAATTATAATTATTACATACACTGTAAAAGCCCTATAATTATTCCAGTGGCACACTCCAGGCTCTGTTATGAACAACACATGCTTTTATTTTGTTGTTGATTCAGACTTTTTCAAATCAGTCTGCATTTAAAAAGGACTGTTAAACAGTAAAAGGCAGACATAATGTGGGATGGAAACCAATGGCTGCCTGAAAGGAGTCTGGAAAAACACATTCAGCAATCTGAAACACTGCTCTGCTACAGTTGGATGGCTGTAATGTAAAGAAGAATTGATATGTAATTAATGGAATAAATACGCAAATACCATTCTGTGGTCCTTCACAAGGAAAAATGCTGGTGCTTCAGTATAATTCAGTATAATTTAAGGAACATCGTGGATGTGCTGTTGGTAAATCTGCCCACCTACACTGAAGTAAAATGTCTCAATAACACAGTTTTTGTTTTTTACACTGATTGAAGGGAGTTAAAGTTGCATCACTATGAGTCAGTCAATCATGAAACCAATGCCATCAGCAATGCCCTGCATAGAAATGCAAGATGTGTTTTTTGTTGGTTAGCCATGACACAAGAGGCTAGAAACACACAGAGGAGATTCACAAAGCTGCCGGAATGATCAATAGTCAATATTCACAAACACAGAGATGACATGGAGACATCAACAGAAAATAAGGCAGTGATAAAAAAATCATTTCTCTAACTCCTGTAAATGTCCTTTAAAAGACTCCTAAACTTTCATGTTGATTATTTCAAACAAATGATCAAGTTTATTAAAAAGAAGCAATGTTAGAGAAAATATTATATTCTAATAGTTCTCAGTCTCTTTTGGTTCAGATTAAAATCCTAATATATCTAATTGAGTTAATTTACAAAAGATCAGGATTTTCATATTGTTCATTATATTCATATATTACAAGCTACATAAACTGAAGAGGCCTGTGCATATTATTGGTTAAAATCAAAGTGGCTTTGTGGCGAACTGGAGCAGTGAGATTTAACATCACATTTTAAAGCAGCCAGTGTTAGTGTAGAGAGCGGAACCCCTAAGACTAGACAGTGGCACAAAAATAACTGCTTAGCATTTAAGGATGATAAAGTGAAAACGATTTACAGCACATGATCTTAAAAACACAGAGCTGACTCACTTAAGCTGAGCCATCAAATAATTAAAACGGCCCTAGTGTGTAAAAACAGAGAGCTATGAGACAGAACATTTCATTTGTTGTCATCACACTGGAAAGTAGGGTTAGACTAATATATAGGACTGACTGCAGATCAGACTGAGGTGAGGATCTAAACTGACTTTAAAACCTGCTATGAATGCTTCAGTGCATATTACCAAACATATTTGGACTTTTTAAATTCCCCTGCCTGAAATAAGTGAAATGAATTAAGTGGTGAATTGACTTGAAATGAAGGGTGACAGGCTTCCATACTTTACAGTCTATCCAGGGAGTCATTCCTGGTGGTGACCACGACATATCAAACAGATTAAAATGTTAAGAAATATATGTACAAACAGAATGTGAGCTAAAAGCTTCATCCTACAAAATGGAAATAGCAGTTTGACAAAAATTATTTTTACAAGGTCCACTTTCCAGAGCTTTCAGCCACATCTTGTGGCCTTCAACTGCAGATGAAACACAATCTACTAATGAAGGCCATGGGATGTGCCTGAAAGCTCTGGAAAAAACAAGCAGACCTTATGATACTTTTTTTTTGTCAAACTCAATTTGTATTCTGGACAAAAGGATATAATGAAGTCATGACTGCAAGGCTGCTTTGGGCTTCCACAAGTCTATCACATCTACATGGATATCATCAGTTTCAAAGGAAAGCTTTGGTCTTAATACAGTTTCACTAAACCTTTGATATACCTCCGCAGCATCAGTCTGAGTATCAGCCTAAAAACCCATATTAGTCAACCCTACCAAACACCACTTAAACAAGCAACATTAACCAGTTACCGTAAGCTGTAGTGTAAAAAGAACTTGCTGACATGACATGACATTGCTGACATGAAACCATTTAGTCGCTGTCTTTCTCTCTGCCACTCTCAGGTGAGTCTGTCAGTTGACTCCCATTAAAGCATATCTTTTTACTACAATCTTAAAATCCTTAGGAAAGTTATATCATATTAGGTAATAGCATGTTAACCAATCACAGCACATCATGTATAACATGTCGCTTCTGCCAAACCCCCCCAAAAAACCCACTTCTAAACAATCATCTCACCAGAATTTGGGAGGGAAATAGTTGATTTTCCTATTCTTGCACATAACTTAAAATCATGGAACAATGGCACTGAACTCGAACCCACTCATGAGCAATGTTACCTTTTGATATAAGTAAGGATTTCTAAAAAAAAACAAAAAAAAAAAAACAATCGGCAGTACAAGATATGACATCAGCAATATAATACCGTTCCTAAAACTAGGGCAGAAAGAGGGGGACACCAAATAACCAGAATAAACACAGCAAAGAGCACAGGCTTCAGAAAGGAGAGGTGATTTGGCAGCCCAACATGTACAACAATTAAAACAGCCATGGTAAAACATAATACAACATGAAAGGTCATTGTATGGTTAAGCGGTCAAAAACATGACTCGTCAACATTGAGGAGATCAGGTCAATCACGATATAAGATAAACATTGAGTAAGACTATATAAAACAATCATTTAGAACCGAACAACCAGACAGCATGAGGATCATCTTGCTGAGAGGATAATAGTAGTAATATTAAGCTTTTTTTTTTTTACAGTAAATTTACCTGAGTTAGATACCTGGAGACAGTGGTTTAAACAAAAACACAAAATGACAACCCGACTTAAAACTCAACATTCTTCAGACTTCTTTTTTTTACCCGATGCTCACACACTTACAGCAAATCTGTGTCAGTTTAACACTCAAGAGGCCATTCTGAACCCGAATTTAGCTGTTCAATTGCTGGTTTCACTGGAGACTAATGAAAGGACTGGAACCAAATCCAGTTAACCACTGTGGATGAACGTTAGCTAGGTGCCCAGAATGGGGATACAAGAAAAATGTTTTGAATGCTGTAGCAGAATGAAGTTTAATTGTGCTATGTCTAAGTCTAAGTTTAGGTTTAGGTAGTTTAGGTTGTTTCCTAGGCAGACTGCATAGTCAAATAATACACCTCATCTTCATCAAAACCCTCTCACTTATTCACTTTGAGTTCACCCAAATTGAAAAATCAATTTTCAGTATATAACTTTCAAAACCTGTGGATTGGCCCAAATCCCGATCCTGTGGCACCATCACAAAGTTCAAGGATCGGCCATCCATCAAAAATTCCTGCGGGATTCTGAGAACCCAATCCAAAGCTGTTAAAAGTGCTATCGATGAAATTAGTGAGTGGACCTTGAGTTGGGATTGTTTTGTCAAAATACATTCGAGGTAGGGGATGGTGAAATGGATAAAATCTTCTATCACAGTACAAGTAACTTTATACTGCAACATAGATACACAGTATATCATTCTATAATACATTTCCTAGAAATTGAGAAACTGCTAGGAACAGATGGGAACGTTTTGGTTAATCTAGTGGATTGCATAACTGAAAAATCAAGGTACTTCATCACATTGATGCAAAAATGGATATTGCCATAAAACAGTGCAACTCACTGATTTCCCGCACTGGTCTAATTTCCCTCAGAGATTTTAAAAGGGACAGCTCCTTCGGTACAAGTGGTATAGGAAAATCTCTGGTGGTTGACTAATTCCTGTCTGTCGACGTATATTTTCAGCCCAGCCCACCCCTTACTTGAGGTGTACAAATATACAATTTTGACAAAAACCTGCCAGCTAATTTTAGTGGCCATGGCACAAAACTATGTTTGTCAAACCCTATTTTCAATGAACGCATTTCAAAAGGACTAAAGTTGTAGTCGGGTGACACTGTCGAGCTTGTCTGAGCATCAGAAAACCATGCAGCTGACGATGTTGTGTTTAAGTACAGGGTCATAATGCCTTCATGGATTGATTAGTGCATGTAGTGCTGCTGATCACAGGGAAAACACAGCTGTCAGCCTCTACTACCTCCACTTTGCTCACAAAAGACACACACATGCGTGCACGCACATGCGCGCGCACACACACACACACACACAAGACTGATGGACCAACACAAACAGGTGAGATGACGATAACGATGATGATTCTGTCTTCGTATTCACTTCTTTGATTCTTCCCTCTCTCCTCTGAAGGTTTCTGTCTTTTGAGGGGTGACATGGTGGAGACAGTGGTTCACTGAGCAGCTCAGGAGGTAAAGAGAAGGTAGGGAGGGGTGGGAGCTCTAGGCAGCGTCACAGAGGATCTGCTCCAGCACCGTCAGCAGGTGTTTGAGGCCGTAGATGTAGCCGTGATCGTGGCTCTCACTCGGGAAAACATGGGCAAAGTCAATCATCCTGACCTCCACCTCCGTGTCTCCTCCACTCCCCTCTGTTGCATCACCTCCCTGTCCTTTCAGCTCCTCCTCCTCCTCCTCTCTCCTCCTCCTGCCGCCGTCCTCCCTCTCTCCATCTTCATCATTCCCTTCCAGTTGTGATTTGTTTCCGTTTCCGTTGGGTGGTTGTTGCGACTCACCTGTCCGTTTCCATGCAGAGTTGTCTTCTTCTTCACACAGTGCTGAGATGTTATCTCCAGAAACTGAGCTCCCTGTCATCTCCACAGCATCACCGTCTCCACTGTTGCCATGGAGATGACGCTTGGAAAAGTGGTGGTGGCCACCTTTTGTTTGGTTGGTGTAAATGGTGGCCAGGCTGTAGTCCCAGGGCACAGACACCTGAATGTTGTTGTTGTTGTACTCAGCCACTTCCTCTTCCTGCCCCGCCCCTTCCCGTCTCGCTTTCCCTGCTCCACCCCAACCGCTGTCACCCGCCAATGACAATGTGGCAGTTTTCCCCGCAGTCGGGGTGATGGAAGGAGTGCTAAGAAGGGAAGAAAAGGAGGATGGGGAGGAAGAGGAGGGGAGGCCCTCGTAAACAAAGAGAAGGGAGCTGGCGTAAAAAGCCAGCTGGTGCTGGGACTCAAACCAGCGCAGGATACGCTGCACTCTGCCGATGCTGGCTGACACTGCATCCTTCCTCAGAGTAACACCATTATGAAAGAATTTAGCCAGGCCTGGAGGAGAGGAGAGGAGAGGAGAGGAGACAAGGAAAGGAGAGAGGAGGAGAGGAGAGGAGACAAGGAGAGGAGAGGAGAGGAGAGGAGAGGAGAGTTATAAATCCTTGTGTCTGATTGGCTGCCTCCGTCAGCACACGTTATCAAGCATGTGATCACTTGAGAGTTATTCTGAAAGGTTCCTCCAACACTTTACTGTCAGTGGCAGTAAGTCACTTGTTAAATGTGTTAGTGAAAACCTTTGGTAAAACACACAAACACAAACACACAAATGCGCACACACACACACACACACACACACACACACACACACACACACACACACACACACACACGTACCGTCTTTAATGGTGTCCTTAACCAGTCCCCTCCCGTAGTGCTGGTCATAGGAGTCAAACGTGTCACTGCATACCTTATACACCTGAAATATAGGAAAATGCATCATGTTAAGAGTGTTTTTGTTGTATTTGTGTTGGTCCTTGTCCCTAAAACACACAATATGCTAATGTTTATTTGTGTATACATACACTGACAGCATGCTGACTGATGCTGACAATTTGACATGAGTCTGGATTTTTTGGATATTTGGAGCTTAAAATTCATCTGGAACTGTTGGCTTAAGTCCTTAAGCCCAGACCTGCAAAAGTGCAGCTTATTGACAGCTGGATCATGACCAAGACGTTTAGGGTCAACCCTATACATCAACTCATTTTCAGATATAAACGGCATGCTTTGTTAGATTTATAATGAAAGAATGTTGATATTATGAACCTCACCAATCATGAGACTTATGTCCATAAATCTACTGCCCCGGTGCATGCTGGGAGGGTTCCCAACAAACCTACATCATATAACTGCAATAACATGATCAGCTCTCAGTCAATCATATTAACATTGGTCATGGTTTCAGCTCTCTACTCATTTTGCCTTTATTTCAAAATAAGAGTGCACTGTAATTCAAGATAACTTCAAGATAAACAAATCAATCCTTTCTTGAACTGTGTTCAAAGAACCAAATTAGCTGGATGAGAATGAACAGGATCATTTTAGCCAGGATTTCTCAAGCCACATTTGATGAACAGGGCCCAAGTCTCTGCTATGTGCTTGAGCAAATCTGCAGAGTGAGGGGCTTCACAGTTTTACATTTAGACCAGGAAGATTCTCTCCTCAGCACTACACTTAATCACCTCTTTATATCGTTTCCCTTCAATCTTTCTCTAACTCTCTCGTCCCCCACTATCATCCCTCCATCAGGAAGATCATTACCACTAATTAGTCTCCTCTCTATCTAAACAAACACATAACAGAGATTAGTATGGGAATTTTTCCAGCTCAGTGCCAGGCACGTTCTGTTCAAAACTCCCTGTTCTAAGGTACAATAGAGTCCAACTACTGACGTTTCTGCTTTTCAACCATCTAACTCCATTAAAATTGATTAAACCTACTAGAGAGCCCAGACTCTTTAAAGACACCAAATACTTTATGTCAGGATGAATGTATACAGTGTACTGCTCAAGTACTGTACAATTCTGAGATACTTGGACCTTTCTTGAGTATCCATTTTAAACGACTTTATACTTCTAGTTCACTACATTTATGTGACAGCTGTAGTTACTGCAGAAATAAGATTTTACATGCAGAACACATGATTAGGTTTGTAAGGGGAAACAAGTGTAGATGTGTAATTGGTGATGACATGATGTGTCCTTTAAAAAGAGAGCTTACTGCTTAGATGAAGGCTTCATGCTGAAACGCGTCGGCAGATTTGACAGCCTATTGAGTGCATGTGAGGTACACAGCAATACCTCTCTAGAGTTTGCTAACGTGCCAACATAATAGCCACCATAAACTACTGGTCATATCAGACCAAGTAAGGCTGTAGCAGCAGAACTCCTGAGTGTACTGATTTGAGCAAGCACACGTTTTATATTGCTTGTGAATTCAACTTTTCATTTGTAAGAAGAATACTGTATTATTTCTTCTATCTTGCTTTAACTACAGTACATTTGCCTGATAATGCAACTGTAATTTTACTTTAGTAAAATGTGTTATACTTGTTACAGAGTATTTTTACATTGTGGTATCACTGCTTTTATTTAAAGCTGCACTATTCTTTTGTCCAGCTGAACAAACTGTATTGACATATTATCATGATAATATGATGATTGTCTGTAACTGTCTATCTGCTGTTTGGTGCTGAGTACAGTGGCTTTATCAGAGCTTTTTTTTTTTTACTGAAAACTGCTGCCTGCTGCTGGGAACAAGGCTGATCAGAGAGCTGAGACTGAACCAAACAGTCAAGTTGTGGGCCGTAAAACCAAAACAACGAGCTGAAAGAGGCTAAAAAGCTCTGTAGAGCTGAGAGGAACTTTAGAGTTGGTGATAACTATCTGTGGGTTTGTCACTACGAGCGACACCTTTCACATTATAAATAATCATTTGATCCATTGTTTATATACAAATATGGATTAGTGCAGCTTTAAGTTCAGTACATTTTCTCTCTAAAACATATTAGAATATTCTCAGTATACTTTTCTACAAGAAAATGTTGGCTATGAGCAGGGTGAAAGACGAAGATGTTTTAAAGTAATATGCCATGTCTCTTCTCAGCCTATGATACTGTAGCAAAGAACAAACATTATGTTCCCCTCCACCCCTACATTAACCTCCACCAGTCTCCATAGAGATCACATGAGCAAATGTCAGAGCACTTAGCTCAAGTCCACAAGCGAACAGTACATTTATGACCGGTTTACCGAGGGTGGGGACATGTAGCAATAAAGCTGACGACCCATCGGTGGCTGTCATTTACACTGAGGATCAGGTTAGACAAACACTATGAGGTCTTTCAGGTTGGATATTTACAGCCTTAGTAGTATGGACCTACAGGACTGGATTGTCCTACCCCCTGGGTTTGATGAATAACTTTGACAACTTTCTGAAGTTGGCCTGGGAAATGATTTATTTTTTATTTTCTTCTGCTAAAACTATGACTTTCAAATACAAAAGCTCAGTTTGCTTTTTAATTTTCAGCTTAGAGACCACATTGTCAACCTGAAAATAAAAATTATATGTCCACTGGTCCATTTCACAATCAGGTTCATTACAAGTATAGCAGCGTAATGCTGAAAATAAAAAATCGCTAAGTTGCTAGCCTAAATTAGTCTTTTCCGAAACCGTTAAGATTGAAAAAGCGCTATATAAGTGAAGTCCATTTACCATTTACCATATTTCTCCATATAATTAGTGAAAAACAACATTGTTCTTTCAAAGACAATTCCAAGGGAGATATTAGGAGACTCTAATAAAGACAGACAACAAATAAAATCTCAATTTGACTGAATGATTTCATCTGAATATTGTCAGTCCTGGACTATATAAAGTCCAATACATACAAATGAAAGATTTAATAACCATGTATAATCAGACGTTTAAAGGTGTGAAATACAAATATTTTTCACAGATCCTTTTCTGCCAATCAGCCAAACTTCAAAGTTATATTTAACACTTTTATTTTAATTTATTATTTTAAAAGTCCAGTCAATTTTATTTATATAGCCCAATATAACAGATCACAAATTTGCCTCAAGGGGCTTTACAATGCATATGAGAAGTTTGAGTTTTGTTGAAAAATGTGTTTATGTTCAGCAGAGTAAGGTATTAAGAAAGTATCATTCTGGTATCAGTCTCCAAACATTTCAAACAATGCCTATTGTTCTACATCACTATGAACATACCAATAACTTCATTGAAATGTTAAATATAGACAGAAAACAGTTAATTCAGTTCATTGGGTGTTTTTTGTTTGTTTCTTGCTGCAGGCAGGAACACCCAAAGGACACTTACAGATGATGATACTGACAGCAGGTTGCAATGGAAACTGATCAAAGCGATAAAGGTTTCGCTATTTGACTCTCTTCCTTTCCAACAGATAAGACGTCCTCTCTGTCTTTCCTGCCATTTGTCTGTTTCACCCATGTGGACAAACTAATGAGACACTGACATGTGATCTGCTCCACAGCCTGAGCTTGGGGTTAGGGATTCTACAAACGGCTTCAGCTATTTACACAGATGGTCAACTTTGTGTGTGTGTGTGTGTGTGTGTGTGTGTGTGTGTGTGTGTACTCAAACACGTGACAGGGTGAATTATGTGCTGTTCAGCTCAGTCAACAACCTGAACATATTTCACACATCACATGGGTTAAACATTGACCGGGTTCAGGTTCTTCAACATGTTGATCATCACTGTGATCATCATCATGAAAGGTGTTATCAATGACTTCCGTTATCGTGTTACTAGGGGTGGGGTATTTGGACAAAATGTATACCTATCTTGATATCAGCTAGTTTCAAGAAGTAGGCAGGTTCCTGGACATAAGGGATGATTAATCTGTATCTGTTTGGAAGATTTGTCTTATGAATTTACAGGACAATAACATACGGTTGAGCATGGAGCTAGCTAACTTGTGTCCATGTGGGAGATTGTGACCAACAGAGCAAGCCAAAGGCATCAGTAAAAAAGGATAATTATTGGAGAATATAACCAGAAATTTAACATTTAGTAAAACACAAACTACTTTTCATAGCATAGGGAAAACTAGGGTACAGTTTGTTATTTCTCTTTCTTTTCTTTTTTTTTTTCTTTTTTTACCTCCATTGACATTTTACATACAGAGCTACGACGGCGTATTAGGGCCATTGAAGGCAAAAAAAAAAAAGTTATGGAGCCGGGGAGAGGGGTAATATTCAGAGAAAAATTAGAAATTAAATTCGTAAATTTCCAAGAAAAAAACTCGGATAATTCTCTGGGATTAAAGTGGTAAATTTACGAGAAAAAAACTTCAATATTTTCTGAGATTATAAAGTCATAAATTTGTGAGAAAAAACTCAGAAATTGTCTGAGATTATAATCACAAATTTACAAGATTGGATCAAATCATCACGCCACAGACGCCGCCGCTTGCCGTGTATTATACCTGCAGTGGATGACCTAATCACATTATACTTTGCAATGGGATTTAGCAATAAGGAAATACTTGTGATTTTAGCCCAGAATCACCATATTATCATAAGCATCCAAACTTTGAAGAGACACTGCCGTGAACTGGGCCTATTCAGAAGAAAACAACATACTGATTTGGATGAGGTGATAGCTTTTGTGCATCAGGAACTACAACGCAATGGACAGATGCAAGGATATCGCTGGTTACATCTACGGGCAATTCAAAAAGGATTTGTGGTACAGCAGGACACAATACGACAGATCATCAAATGAATCAATCCTGTCTGGTGTTCAGTAATTGGAAACGTTAATTCTGAAGGACGGTGAGTTAACAGTTTGAGTCAAGCATGAAGGCTGTATTATGTGTAGCTCTGGTTGTGTCTGTGTTTTTCTTGCGGTTGCTTTGTAAATTTACCACTTTAATCTCAGAGAATATCAACGTTTTTTTCTCGTAAATTTACAATTTCAATCTTGGATTTTTTTTCTTTGTAACACCGTCGTTCAAAGCAGAAACTATTCACTTATTATTTCCAAGATTTCCTGTAGATATTAAAAGTCTAACAGAAAAGAGGGGTGTAAACACTGTAAAGCATTTGTGTAACAAGTACGATCTATTTTTCAACTTGTCGTAGCAACAACAAGAAGATTGGAGCTCTTTTTCAAAGAGATATTGTCACGGTGCCTGCTGTAGTTTCATACTGGGATCTTACTTTTTTAACAGCCACATTTAACATACATAAACGTAAATGTAGTAAATCTAGGCCCCTCCTGCTTGCTTTTAAAACTGAGGTATTCTGAGTCAATTAAGTTTTCCAAAAACATTAAGGCTGTGAAAACTGTGCTTTTATTTACAACATTCTTAAAGATTTGTGTTACTATACATTTGTCTATGTTGCTCATAGTTGTTTGAGGATTTTCAGTCAGGATTTAGAGTGCATCATAGCACAGAGACAGCAATGGTGAAAGTTACAAATGACCTTCTAATTGCATCTGACAAAGGACTTGTCTCTGTACTTGTCTTACTAGATCTTAGTGCTGCATTCGATACCATTGACCATCACATTCTATTACAGAGACTAGAACATTTAATTGGCATTAAAGGCACTGCACTAAGCTGGTTTAAATCCTATTTATCAGATCGATATCAGTTTGTACATGTTAACGATGAATCCTCTATGCATGCCAAAGTTAGTCACGGAGTTCCACAAAGTTCTGTGCTTGGACCAATTCTATTCACCTTATATATGCTTCCTTTAGGCAATATTATTAGGAAGCACTCCATAAATTTTCATTGTTATGCAGATGATACCCAATTATATTTATCGATCAAGCCAGATGAAACCAGTCAATTAGCTAAACTTCAAGCATGCCTTAAGGACATAAAAACCTGGATGACCTGCAATTTTCTGATGTTAAACTCAGACAAAACTGTTATTGTACTTGGCCCCGAACACCTTCGAAACACAGATGGCATTGCCCTGGCCTCCAGCGACACCGTAAGGAATTTTGGAGTTATCTTTGATCAGGATATGTCCTTTAACTCCCACATAAAACAAACTTCAAGGACTGCCTTTTTTCACTTACGTAACATTGCAAAAATAATGCACATCCTGTCTCAAAAAGATGCAGAAAAACTAGTCCATGCATTTGTTACATCTAGGCTGGATTATTGCAACTCTCTATTATCAGGCTGCCCCAATAAGTCCCTTAAGACTCTCCAGCTGATCCAGAATGCTGCGGCACGTTTACTGACAAGAACCAGAAAAAGAGATCATATCTCTCCAATATTAGCTTCTCTACACTGGCTCCCTGTAAAATCCAGAATAGAATTTAAAATCCTTCTCCTTACCTTCAAAGCCCTAAATGGTCGGGCACCATCATATCTTAAA
>VMKM01003348.1:0-39101 GCA_008360985.2 Macquaria ambigua | reverse complement strand
AGTCCAAAACCCTAAGATAATCAGTGCACAATGAAGACAATTAAAAGACGTCACATTGGGCTTTAGGAAAATGTAATGGCTCATTTTTACTATTTTTGGATGTTTTGGAGACAAAACAATTAACTGAGTACTCCAGAAAATGATTGACAGATTAAATCGCTAATTAAAATAATCATTATTTGCAGCTCTAATTAATAGACTAATTGTTCCAGCTCTGAAATATACCATCCTTATGTACGGGTCACTGAAACCATGTGCTAGGCTCTGTTTGCCATGTAGCAACATTATTGTAACAGTTTTAGCGGATGACCAAAACATGGTGGCCATCAGGGCTGGAGGTGCATTTACTTTTCAGATTATATGAATTATAAATAACTTTTTAAATGATCCTCTTTAAGCCTGGACATGGCAACCACTTGTAAAATACAAGTCTGAATTTTTCAAATTCTAAATATCCACCTGCACTGACTGAACTAAGTCAGTGAAATCCCAAGTTAAGCGTGCTGGCTTCACCGCTGGTCCTTCTGAGAAGCAGATGTCTCTGTATTTATTTATAACCTGGTGTTCTTGCACTGTAACTCCAATGGTTCTTGACTAACAATAACAACCATGTCCCTGTAGTGCTGGAGCATGTTGGCCCTGACAGCAGAGCGGCTGCTTCGGTGTGTGTCCTTGCGCAAGTGTAGCGGTTTAGGGGTTTGAGGAGTTGGTGCAGAGATGTGTGCGGTGGTGTAGCGGGGAGAGATGAAGAGCACACACAGTACGGTAACCTGATCCACAGACTGCAGGATGGGACAGGGAGGGAAGAGGGCTAAGAATAGCACTGAGCCTGACACACAGCGCAGAGTACGCCACCACCAGCAGCAGCAGCAACATTACTCCACTACAGCTTCCAGAGTACTGCCTGCTGTGAGCTCTCACACACACACACCATGTGGAAAATACATGTGATCTTCCCCTGGTCTCCCATGTGGCTGCACTTACGACTGCGCACACAAAGGAACCATCTGCAAAACAAGCTCTGAATGTATCACTGTGTTGTACACCAGTAGAAATAAAACCAAGTGGATTATTAGGAAGAATATTTGAAATCTATAATAAAGCTGGAGTCAGTTTTTTTCCTACAACAGGGGGCATGCAAATCATGTAACACGCTCAAAGAGACGCACTACGCTTGCTGCGACAGTAAACAGCCGGTCACGTGGTTGTGGTCCTGTATGCCGTCAGGCTAAATGATGGGGGAGGTCTCTCTCTCAGCTGCGCATCCACTCCCAGCCTTCGTCTCCTCCTCCTCCTCCCCCCTAATGAGTAGCAGGACAAAGCCAGGCGCAAAGGCCCGATTACTGAGACTACAGGAGAGGGGCAGAAGAGGCAACAATACCCAGCAAAGAGGCAGCCATCCTCAACACAATCACACACACAGACTAACAGCATACACGTTTATATTACTGGCCGATTTCTGTGCCTGCAATATGTAAATACCTCACACTATGTACGCCAAATCTGTTATGTGCCCTAGAAATGTCCAGTCCAATTATTTTCCTGTTGACAAAACAAAAATCCTATTCTTCAACATGTCAGTAATCAAAATGATTGTTAAAATGATGGAAATTTGATAAGTACATTTTTTAATGATGAATTATTCATTCAGTTGATCAACCATGTAAAAATACAAAATATCTGCTGGTTGAGTATATTCTTTAGGTCTTTAAGAACTGAACAATGGGTTTGTGGCTGTCATTAAGAAAGAAATTTTAAAAACATGAAATTAAAAATCTGTTAACTTGTGGCTTTTTTATTGATGTATCTAATATTTAATGGAGATTTATATGATAAAAGAATACTGGATTCACTACTTGTGTTATTTGTGTTATTTAGTCACATTCATGCAATCATTCTGCCTCAACTGTCTACCAAATTCAAAAAGCATAAAATCTCATGCACAAAATAAGTGCAGCTCTCCTCCTCCTGTCACTGGGTCGTCTGAACTGAAGGCGTATTTCAACATGGACAAACAAACAGCAAGTGACACTGGATGCCTCAAGGCGTCCGTTCACCTCTCACTGCCCTACCCTACCATACTACCCCCAGACTGACGAAACACGCCTCCTACAACCAAAGTGTCTGGCCTTCGTTCCAGTAGTTGTTTGGTTGCACAAATGAGCCAGCCATGTTCCTGGGAAGAGGTGGAGAGCTCTGGTTCAACCTCTCCCACATGGGAAAAAACGTGGGCTAAACGTGAGTAAATGTATGAACACACACAAGTCAACTGCTGCCAAAATTTCACAGAAGCTGATACATTTTATCAAGGTGCCAGCCACCGTTACAGACTAAGACTTTACCATTTGATAGTCAAAACTAAACCACCTGGTAAAACAAAACGGTCATTTTGATGGGAACCTGTTGTCACACAAGTGGACCAAATGGTTAATTTCCTGCACAATCTACAGTACATAAAGCATACTCTTCAATTAAACTAAGGTTAAATCATGATAGTTTGGCAAAAATACTTTCAGGACACCATATTTCCTGGCTTAATTCATAATAATCCAAGCATTAAGCTGTTGTAAGACCCAGACATAATGTACTTTGTGTCCTAAATGTGTATTCTTATGTAAGATTGAGTGCTGAACTGTTTCACAACCTTACCCATCACTTAAAAGCTTCCATAAAAACAGGAATAGCCCTAAATTTAAAAGGGAGAGGCTCAGGGCATGGCTCGCACACAAATCAAAAGCCTCATAAAATAGCCTAATGTTTGTATGCGAGAGGCGTAAATAGGGTTAACTTTACTGGCAGGAGAATAAGGCTCAGCCTTAGTGAAACACGCCCAGTAAATTGGTCCGAGAGAGTCTGAGAGCCTTAAGAAGCCTACCGCCACTGCTCTGAATGTAAGTTAATGATCAGATATCCAGGCAGCAGACAAGAACAATGAAGCCTTTACTGCCGATTATGGGTTAAAAAGGAGCGGAGAGGGAATGGGGAAGGGATTAGAGCAAAAGGTCAGGGACCTAGGCGTCGGTCTTGTTCTTATTTCCACCACAGCGTCAAGCTCACATGACTGAACCAAACACTGGGGAACTGTTGCTGTTCAACTGTCGAAACTTCAATGTCAACAGCAGAAATTCAACAGTAGAAAAGGAAAACCTAATTCAAAATTCATAAATGACCACAAATAGCATCAGTGTTAGGTAAACAAAAAGTGTAACTTCTTAAAGACTGGTGACTTTTCAACTCATGCGCTGACAAGAACACGAGCAGCAATAAACATGATGTATTAAATGAAAACAGTGATTTCAGATCTTTTGCACCAGGCGAATTAATAAAACTGCTTTGTCATCTTTGTCCCTGAAGACTATAAAACCTAACAAGGTGTCACAACAACAAGGAATGCCCCATCTACTGGGATCCATATGAGCAACTAGCAGGCCTCAGTCTGAAAAATAAACCACGAGGGAAATGCTGTGTCAGTTTTCATTATGACATTCAAGACATGACTCCATCTACACCTGCCACATCCTATTAGGCTTGATGAGATGTCGATCCGATAACAGGCTCGACACATGGCTGCTCGAGCGGTGCCAAAACCGCAGCTTTGCAGTGCCAGTGTAAGCCTCGGCGAGGCCAGCATGCAAAGGTTGACACAGCATCTCCATCTTCAGACTGGGAGGAATACACAGACTACTGAGCAAACAAAGTCTTTGATCAACAGTCATGATGCAGCATGAATATTATCAGCAGTTTCATTTCAGTGTATTCACCATTGGGCGTTTGAGATGGTGCAGATAAACATGTCTGTTTACAGAACACACCCAGCAGGTTAACCACTACTACTTAATTGGGCACATTAATAATTTAAAAAAAGCCAACACACAGGTTGAACTTATCCCTGTGTTCTTGTTGCACAGTGGTACGCTGTCCAAAAAGACTATTTGCCAATACAACAGTGTATGCACACTACTAGGGAAGAACACAAAATGGAAAGACGTTAAATACACAATACCAGGCCAGCTTTTCTTTTAGCAAGAAATAAAATGGGCTTTATTTGTTACTGCATAGCTTAGACAATTAAGTGAAAATAATATATTTTGGTATAGGGCTGCAACTAGTGATTATTTTCTTTATCTGTAGATTATTTTCTTGATTACCAGATTGATGCCAGAAAAAAGTGAAAAATGTCTATCAGAATTTTGCAGAGCCCGAAGTGACGTCTTCAAACTGCTTGTTTTGTCCAACCAACAGTCCAAATGTTAAAAGGCATTCAATTTATGATCACAGAAGACTAAGAAAAGCACCAAATATTCACATTTGAGAAGCTGAAACCACTGATTTGTTTGGCACTTTTATTTGAAATAAACAGACTTAATTAATCAATCATCAAAACTGTTCCTGAATAACTGTCTGACATTTAACTAATCAATTAATTAACAATTCGTTTGGCTAATATCGGCTTCACTTTCTAAATTTGTAACTTTTTTTGCAGCAACCATTTCCAGCCATACTGGCATTTTAGAGTTGATGTATTTCTATAGTTAGCACTGCATCAGAACTGGCATATTCATATCAATATCTCTATATTGATTTGGATTCTCAAGTATTCAATTTAAAAACTTGCTGTCAAAGAGATGAGCTTCTGTGTCAAAAAGGCAAATTTAACACTTAATTTTCTGTGAGCCTTTACCTTCCTTTCGCCATTTTTACAGTACCTGCATTTTAAACATGGGCATAATTTATTCCAATTGCTATCGATAATCTTGACACATTCATAAAGTATTACAGAATATAGACAGCAGGTCGGACCACCTCACATTTTAACACCATTAAAATAAACACCATTTCAGATACAAAAGTAACGTCCTACTTTAGTGCGATTTCAGATTGTGTGTGCTTTCGTGTGTTGCTGAGGTGGCTGATATGAGCAAAAACCCAGTATCCCAGTATACCAACCCTGGCCTAAATATACGGCCAAAAATCTTTTTTAAACTCTTGTAAACATAACCACTAAGGGCTAACTCCGTTCTAACTAAAGGTTGCTTAGAATCTAGATTTGGATATTTTTCTATGCATTTTTGTCAGGAGGGAAAACAGGCAAACAACAGAAGTACTCTCTTATCCGAAAATGAGAAAACACAAGATCAGTTGTGAAACAATTACTCCTACGGTATGCAGAAACTAAACTGGCTGATGCACAAAGATGTACTCAATGATATTAAATGATCCGTCATGTTAATACTACATTACATTAGTACATTAGTCATTGTGTGCAAATTTCAACCTAACACACAAGTGGAATAGCATAATTGTAAACATACTTGCAGTCCTCTAAACTGTATAGTAATATGAACAAGGCCGCTCTCACACTGTAAACAAACACGATCAACAAGCTGATGTTTCATTTATTCAGTCTTTTAATGTTTGTTTCCAATTCTTTTTAAAGAATAAAATGTCTAAAACACTTTGAAACTGCCTTGTGTATGAACTGTGCTATATGAATAAATGTGCCTTGCTTTACTGCATATGGATTTTGACATAACAGTCACAAAAATATAAAGCTGTAATGTCAAATGTATTAACTATTGTTCTAAATGATAACCAATTTAAAATCCATTCTCAAAACAAGTTTAACTTCCATGAAAGCAGTCATTTTGTACACTACATGTCACTTTCTTGATAATGCATGCAAATGATCTGAAAACTATTCATATTCATGGCCGTGCTGTTTTTAGCTTAGGTTTCAACCTATGTAAACCGAAACAAGCACAGACATGCATAGTACTGAAGCAGCATGAACAGTAAACCATACCACGGTCAATGATTAATCAAATTTGACCACATTTCCATGGGAGAAAAAAAAAGTTTGAGGTCAGACAAATACTGTGTTTAATTCCACGCAGAAAGGGAAATACAACAAATCCAATCAACAGACATACACAGAAATTGTGAATGAAATACTCATTAACCTGTTTTACAGCAGGAGGGTCCTTGGCCCCCAGAAAGCATGGCCACTGTAAGAGCCAGAGTAAACAGGATATGACTGCTTTCTTAGGCATCAGTTAAGTGAAGGCAGCCAAGCTATGAAGAATGCAAACCACACACCAGTTGTCAAATTGTCTTTTCCCCCCCTAAACTATCAGCGCACACTTTTATCTCCCTCACTCCTCATTCATAAAAAGGAAACTTTAAGGGCTCATTAATAATTTAAACTGATTACAACCCAGCTTTTCCTCCAACATCAACAACATCAGCCGTTACACACCGAGATACCGCACTCAACGTACCAAACAAAAACAATGCTCTGCACACGTTCAGCTGCTGGCAAAGGCTAGCACATGTTGTGTAATCAGGACGCTCCACCCTCTTCACACAAAGATACACACACACAAGCACAAACACACACTTGCTGGGCCTCTCGAAGACGCAGATACTCGGTTGATGGAGCCAACTGCAGATGGGCTCGGGCCTGGCTAGAGGCACTTCATATCGTAAACGGCACTACTGCTTTCACAGTCTTGTTTGAACTGCAGCACAATAAATGTGGTCTACAGCTTGAAGCGAAAGTGATACAGAGCAGAATTTTAAGCTGCCTGGAATAGAGGAAACAGATCATTTCTGCCTTTGGCTCTCTGTTTGTGGGATTTTTGTTTTTTCTTCCATTTATTACAACCTTTCCAAATGTTGCTCTACCTTCAACATGACCAAGTTAGAAGGATTCCTAGACAAAACAACCAATTTATGAGCTACACAGACCACAATAATCACTGATAGTAATTTGTTAATACGGAAGGGGCACTGGTCTTCACTTTGTTGAGGGGTAAGAAGAGTAAAACAAAAACTGACCGTTTGGGGGGTTTCCCTGAAGATACTGCACTGATGTGATCACTCAAAACAAAAAAAGAGGAACTGCACAGTATTGTGTGTTATACTATACTGTACTATGTAAAAGGTCAATACTTTCATAACTTTATTTGATCCAGAATTCATTGTTTTTTTGTGTGTGTATATGTATATATATATATATTTTACACACACACACACACACACACACACACACACACTTACAATAACTGATCTTTTAGTTCTGTAACCTGCGCATCATTAGTGACCTCTGCTCAGGAACTACAGAGGAAAATTAGCTTTTAGCTATATCTGGTACAATATATGTATTGTGCATTGTCCCAGCTAAAATAAACAATAAATAAAATAATAGGCCTGTGTTGCTGATGAAATGCTGCAAGATGGCATGAGGATTACACCTAGAAGACAAAATATAAATCCAAACATCTCATAACCAGCTAGGCTAAGCCTCTCATGTCTTTAGTACAAAGGGAATGGCCCTTCGGACCAAACAGTTCTGGGGACTCCCTAAGAGAACTGCCCACTGGGGAGCTCCCCTAAAAACTTAATACCTTTAAGGACCTTTTTTCTGTTTGCATTCGCACCGCCAATAGGAACACTGAAGTGATGTAAGCCAGCCAGCAGTCGGTATAGCAACGTCACTTCTGTGCACCATACAACAACAACAACAACAACAACAACAGCAGCAGCAGCTACAACTGTCGGCCCATTTGTCCCGTGTTTTGTTCCATTTTTTAAGGCTACCGTTACGAGCTGTTGTTTACACGGCTAACGTTTTACACAGGATTTTAAAAATGGTGGTTGCCGGTGCTGCACTGGCTCGTGTGTTTGAACGTAAACTTACGTCTGCACCAGTCGCCGTACACCTAATGTCACCCAAGGTCCCTCTTGTGGTGGGAGATTAGCACCAGCCACCTGCCAAATGCTGGTAAAATATGAAAGTGGCTGGTAGATTTCAGGCACAAAATAATGATTTACTATTGAGTGTCTGGTGAAATTGAACATTTATCTGTCAGTGGCTGGTAGATATTCACATTTTAAAAAGTCAATTTCCCACCCTGGAGAGTACTCTGAAGTAGGAGCTCAAAAATTCTCTCAAAATGGTGTTCTAAGAACTTCTTGGAACTATGAAAAAGTACCTCCGTTCCCAAAACGTCAACGACTCCTCTTATTGTTCACATGAAAAAGAAACCAAACATTCAGTAAGCTGAGTCTCACACCGGAGGAAATGTGTCTTTCCACCATTACAGACCTTAATTTAGCATTTCTATCTTAGCAGGTAGAATAATGATTCCACTGATCTGCATTTATACCCCACCGCCTCTACCTCATTGTGAAGGTGAATAAATCAGTCTGTTAAGGTATGCAACTGGTGTCATGTTGAGCACAAAAGCAAATGAATAAAAATAAAAAAATAAGATAAAGCATGTTATGTCTTATCCATTCTTAAAACTAAAAAACAAATCCATTTCAAAAGACACACCTCCTCAAGCAGTACACTAGGGAATACTGTATGTCCTTACATAATTGTTCCTGCTTTACAGCACCTTGGTCAATACCCTATTCTCTAGCCAAGAGGCTTAAAGTCTGTCTGGAAAGGCTTTAGTAGCCATGGTATGGTTTCCCAGTAACACATACAGTGGGTTCTTTAAGTACCAGTGTTTACCAAGCGAGGAAATCTTAAAAAGGTTCAAAAATAATTTAGCAAATTTGTCAATTCAGTGTGAATGGACATCAGGTTGTAAAGAGGTTGTGTTAATGGTACATACTTCAAATCAAACTGTCTATTGTGCGCCTCTTGAGGTTGTTTTTCTGCATTGCTTTTTCACCCTCTCTCTGCTTGTATGAACATTTGCCTGGACTGCACGTGTAAAACTGATGTGACTGCAGACCCTCACTCATCAGATTTTCATGATCTGGCAGAAATTTGAGGAAAATCTTGATTTTTGTGCATCCAGACCCCTCACTCAATGCATCCGAGTGAGATCAGAGGATGATAGTTGGCACTGGATGTTGCCAAGATAGACGGAGAAAATAATATTTCAAACGGACCAAATACTCACTGGCTGAAAGACAAAGTTCTTCAGACTAGCAACCCAGCAGGGTGCTTTTCATCTGTATTTACATTATTATTTAATTTATCCAGTTTTCTGATTCATTGATTAGGCCAATCATTTTACTACTATACGAAATACTATTATGTTGAGAACACAAATAAAATGCTCTCAAAACAACTTAGTCTAACTAGCAGCCAATCTATTAAGACAGAAAAGCAAACTGTTAATCGTTGTGAAGCTGTTACCTGCAAATATTATCCATTTGTACTTGTGTATGCACAAGTACAATGAATATTACTTTGAATTAACTGATTTTCTGTCGATCAACTAACAATTATTCATTTCTGCACCACAGATTATACAACATCATACTACATCATAACACAAATAAACACAAATAGTTCAATAGCAAGAGGAAACCCAGACCCAGTGGCCAACTAGATTTTGGAGGAGAACGTGCATTTGCATTAGATCCTGCCATCAAACCATATGCTCTTAATTTCTCTCCAAGTTGCACCAACAAATGACAAGACTGTGTTACACCATGTGACAAACTGTGCAAAGGCACTGTGGGTAAGAAATAAAAACAAATCTAACGTCTCAGTCAAAAGAAGGATGGGTAATAGTGAAAGAAAAAGCTTTGGAGGAGCAACAACAACAAGATCAAAATGAGTCAGTCATGGAAACCCTGCTAGAAAGTATGAGGAAGAGGAAATTAACATATTCGACACCAGTTCTGACAAAAATACTGCACTCTTACAGAACAACAGGTCCTGTTGTGGGAATCTAGTCAACTTCAAAGATGATACTTGCCAAGTGGCTTGTGAAATCGACAGTCATCAGTCAAGGTCAACCAATATTAGGCCATTGGCTGTTGTTAAATTCACCCTATACGTGTGGTTTGCATAGAGATTGAATGGTAGCATTAGTCAGTTGGCAATGACAGTCAAAAGGTACATACTTTGAAAGCAATATTTTGCGGTAGTTGCAGCACCACATGGCACTGCTTGTTGAAATATCACTTTAAAATACAATATGATAAAGTTATCAAGTACATTAAAACTGCCAGAAAGACCCTGCCGTACAGATGGTCGTCTTACCTGTTGGAGTTTGGAGGCGAAAAAATTGTGTCCATAATACCAGACAGGCAGCCTCCCAAATTAACTGGACATGGCTTTAATGTTTTGGGAACAGCCTCCATCTGGCTCTAGGTGAGCTGTGTATTCCAAATAATCAATTTTAAGTGTGTGCCATATACTGTAGCTAAGCAATATGTTGAACCACACGTACAGTACAACAACATAATGCAATCCAACATTGGTCCTGTATTTAAAAAGGCCATTACCTTTGTCAGAGAGGTATTGGTTCAATCGTTAAGCGCAACACACCGGCCACGTAGCATCGTGTTGTTTGACTTGCATCTTTGATGTCCATAGAACACAGTGGATGTGCCATACAGACAGCAGAGGTAGTAAAAGTACGGCAGAAAAACCCAGAGAGCATTAGTGATAAATGTGTTGCTCGTCTGGGGCACCAATGTGCGTTTTGTAGTGAGTGCCATTAAAGAATTGACCGTGCTGCTGTGGTTCATTGTTTTTAGGTTCATCATTTAAGTAATACAGTTGGATAAAAGATGTCTATTTAGAAAACAACAACGGGAGCATACTCTTTCTGTTGTGCAAAGTTGATGTGACGGTCCAATATCAGTCACCAACATATTGTTTGTTTAATCTGCATCAAATATGTCTCCCAAGAACTATAAGAGAAAAGCTGATACATACGTAGGTATAAGGTGTATCAAAATATTAGCGGGACGAAGAGTAAAATAAAACCCTAAAAAAATGCTAAATTAAATGTGAATTAATGCCATACTATTTTTTCACTGCATTCTGAAGAGCTTTCACTTCCACAGAGGTTTATATAGAGGTTACGAAATGCAGCCTTTTCTACACACAAGGCAATATAAACACATGTGCTGTCATTTCAATGTCAAACACCTCTAAGCTGGTAAAAGATTGAACTGTCACATCTGTCAGGAAGCACAACATTTCAGAGTGACTGCAGAAAATTGTGTGGTGATATTATATATTGCAATGTCAACCATTTGTCTTAATCCTATTCTCACTCTGCAACCATTCACTCTCAGTCAAATCACCATCCGATACGCCCTCAGTTGCAAAGATCTTTATCCATTCTCATGTCCTTTTTGTTTTGGGCCTTCAGTTGAGTATTGAGGTATTAACCCATCACAGACACTAAAAGAATACCTACAAAAACACGTTTGGCAAAGTGGGTGAATCTGATTACACAGGCACATTAACGAAAAGCTTGCTAATCCCACCACATACAATCAACTACAAACTGGCTGTGCAGACAATCAACAATGGCAGCAGACACCATGCTTACACCTGATACACTATTATGATAATAGGATAAGAATAAGATATTTATTTAAAAAAAACTATATACAGTCTCTGCACTGAAGTACCTATATAAAAAGGTACTAAAACAACAAATGTTAGCAAACCAGTGAAAAATTGTTTAAGTAACAACTACATTAAATGAAAATTTTCACCCGAACATATATTATGTATTTTTATGTCATAACATAAAAATTATAACCTGACAACTGTTAACACATTGATGAGAACACAAATTGAAGCCTCAAATATCGCAATTGCTGTTAAGTTTAAGAAATAGTTAATAAATATGAAAGACTTCTAAAGCACTTCATAATTATAGCACCGGTGCATTTCCCGGTCATCAAGGAAAAAATTGGACGGGTAGTAAGTCCTGTGCTTTACATTAGTAATGTTAAATTATGGTGTGCCAAGACTGAAAGTATGTGGGTTGTTCATTTAACCCTCAGTTGTATTGATTAGTTCCTCCTCTCTGGTTTAAGATGTGCGAATGAGTGAAATGACTAATTGGAGTCCCTCAGTCTTCCATGGTACTCTTTGTTTGACAACCCAGCCTTACAGCTTTTTAAAATTAGTATTATGTAAAACCGTATGAGAATATGTGGTGACTAATTAGACAAAACACACAGACTGATGCCACCACCCAATCGGGACCCAATGCACAGCGTATATTTAACGAAAGCAAATGGCCAAATATTGGCTGGCTTTGACTGTCGATTTTCACAAGCAAACTGGCAATTTTCTTTTGGAGGTATCTAGAAGATCAGTCCCCTGTGACTGACAATGCCTTTAGTGACTGGTCAAATATTCATTTTAGATAAATTCTAATACAGTGTTCCGGATGAGCATGGGTTAAGATTTTTAATTGTTGCTTTTTTGTGGTTTTAAGATAAATACTTTTGATGTCAACATAACAAGTTTGTTCTCTTGAGATAATTGAGTTAATAAAATAATAATTTAGTGATCATGGCATGTTTTCCTAAGTATTGTTGACATAAGCCTTGTATTCTCGAAATGGCTCTGTGATCACAAGTAGTGCTCAGCAACAGAAAGGCAAACTTGTAAAAACCTTGTAATGCTGAGATCACAAAATAATTATTTCGTAAATAGAAGAAAAGATTAAATATTAAAAGATTAAATGCTGTTGTATTTAGAATCCTAGGTGCATAAAGTGTTTACACTGAATAATCTACCTTATCCGTTTCCCTTTTAATGATTATAGTGTTCATGTATTCATATTTATGTCAAACGTATTATAAGTCCATGGCAAAATACCCCCCCCCCCCATATTAATAGTACACAAATATATATGTATGAGATGAACAGCATTTAAAATACTGGCAATTTTACCACGATTTGGTACTGCTTGTTGTGTATGGGAGGTTTTTATACGTGTGTCCAAAAGCTGTTTCTACAAAATAGCTCTTTAACTTTGGCTGTTTTAAATTTAAAGGTTGACGTTTTGTTAATAGCTCTTTAACTTTGGGTATTTTAAATTTAAGGTTGACGTTTTGTTGGTTCAGAGCGGTCGTTGCACGGACAGCCATCTAAAAAACAGGCAGCTTTTGTATCAGGCAACACACCCCCGAGATGTCACAGTCACTGGCTGCGAGGCGCAAGCTCCTGGTTATTCAAGCTATGCTAGTTCCTTGTATGAATTAGCAAATCATAAACTATATTTTGCACTCGATTTGATTGCCATTATCCCTTCAACTGTGCTGGGTGTAAATAAACGGTGGCGTTGGCGAGATCAGTGCAGACAACACCACCCACCTCACGGTAATGTCGCTGGTGCTTGCCTTCAATGCACAGCCAGCAATATGTTGTTGAGCGCTAAAAATGTTCAACTTGCCTATGGTTAGAAAACATAACAAGCTAAGGTATCATTAACGTTATGTCCTCAAATGCGTGCCACAAGTACATGTGTGGTGTAGTGTCTCTCCGTGGCCAACATAAAGAATATTCAAGTTCGTGTTACATGTTTTAATGACAATATTCAACACGAGAGCACAGCAGAGCCTGAGACAAAAGCCCACTGCAGCTCCCTCACTGCCCTCACAACGTTCCCCCCTCCCCAGCGCTTAATCTAGCTAGCTAGCAAGCTCGCTTCCAGCCCTACACAGCCTCGCTGGCTGGCTGACTGGGGCTAACCCAGCTCGCTCAGTTTCGCCCCGACATTTTCCTACCGCCGTTCTGTGCTCTCGCTTCAAAAGGGCAGCGGGTTATTAAAAGCAGATACGGGTGAAATTTCAGTTAGCGAAGACAGAGAGTACTCAATGTGTGTAACGCACGTGGCACACAACTATACCAAGCCCACGCAGACACACAACATTCCATTTTCGCACGCAGTTTACTTCACGTTAGCTTAACGTTAGCCTGCTCGCTGTAGAACTTAGCCAGATGGCTAACGTTGACTAGGATTTTTACCCCTTATGATCCGCGGCAATGAAACAAACTTGTTCTGCGCTTACCTTTACACTGGGTTACGCGTTCCCGCCGACTCATTCAGGTTCAGCTATATGTTAATATTGCGCAATATAAACAGTTATTTCCTAAATACTGGACGTTAACCGTAGCCTACGGCTGTGTGACGTTCATCGCTGGTTTTGAAAACATCCCAGCCGTTCGTCGCCCGTCCTCTCCGAGAAAAGCCTAGCAAAACATGCAAGCGTCGTTCTCATTGGAAGAGAAGAGTCATGTGACCGCTTGAGCCCCACCGAGCTTATAAGGTCTCCGTCTGCTGGATAGACTGAGATGGGTATGTGTCAAAGGATTTAACTCTTATTTTATCCAGGCTGTGAGTAAATACGCACCTTTAATGTTAAGATGGTTCTCTTTGCTGTCACATTGTGTCAGCTGGTGGCGTGTATAACATTTGTTGATGGCTATTAGCGTGTGAATTTGGACTGAAAGGAATGAAAAGGGAGAGCAGTAATGGGCACTTGACGTCATCTTTTCCGCTGCTGTGTTGCGGGCAGTGGGAACTTTCTCGAAGATCAAGGCTGAGGTTAACGATGGAATGGCGGCTCTTTTCTTTCTTGTGAGCACGGCTAAATAGTTTGGCCACAATTTCATTAATAAACTGAATGCGTTAGTTCGCCCTTTTTGCCCGCCAACCCACTGTATCGGCCCGCTTTGAATTGGTTGCGCAGTGGCATTTGCATCATGGTGTATATTGCGCGCATGCGTCGTGATGCATAATATTGCATGTTGCGGAGCAGCTTAAAGTCACAAGAGGAAACCGGAGTGGGGGAGGGGCACCGGCTAGACAAGAAAACGCCACCGGGGCGTGATGGAAATGACAGGAGCAGTTATAGGAAGGGGGCTGTGTTGAAGGTTATGGCAAGAGGGTTTATCATTTAATAGCTTGACTGGATTAACCTTAAAAATATCTGGAATTTATATATAAGTCAAAATATTAATGTAAGATGGCAATAATAACATTTTGACATTTGATGGAATTACATTCTGATTACTAAGACTTAATTTACTTTTGCTATTAAGTATCCACATTTAAGTTTTGAGTATGTGAATTGTAGATATTTTCATTTAAATCAAGACTAGTTGAAACACAAATTCAAGATATCCAATTTAGTTCTGACTAGGGATAATTCAATTATAAACATCTACTCATTCACAATTGCATATTGTTTAATTTCTTTTTGGATATTTGAAACTAGGATGAAAAATGGCATTGGGTAGTCATAAATTAATTGCAGGATGACAAGTCAATGCAGGAATTCTGACTAAATATGTATGTGGATATGTCTTCTTTTTTTGTGATCAAGTTTGTATTAAATTATTTTGGGGGATGCTGCACATGATAAACTGCACATGATAAATGCACTCTTCAAAATGCATTTGTAGGCATATACTGTATGATTGATTGTGAAGTGAAACCCTTAATTAGCTTGTCAGAGAAGGCTGTCAATTAAGTAGCGTTGACAATGGAAACTGTGACATAAGCTTACAGCACGGCATTGTGTGGTAAAGCTAGGTGATACTTAAAATAAAAATATGTAAATATATGTTATAGTCCAGTGCAGAAAATAACCTCACTTAACTGCAATAAATCTTTTAAGACCAGGAAAAGACATGGCTGAAATAATTCAGGAAAATAACTATAAGATACAAGTCTATATATTGATATATCAAGCTCTATTGTCAAGTGTGCCTAATAGATGATGTAGTTGTCGTCACAGGCCAAATTATAAATGTATAATACCTTTCCATTGTTGGAATCCCGTAAGTGACACACTGACACCTAGAGCATAGGTATATGAACAATTTATTTACACAATATGTTTGAGTTAAACATAATATCAGCTTCAGAGACAAGTTGTTCTTGAAAATGGTGGCTGATTGTGGCCGAAAATGTCTACAGGTCCGCTCTTACGCCGAAGCCTGGTCCTTTAGGAGGCTCCGTCAGAGAAGTCAATCCACCTGCAGGCTCACAGGAGAAACGCCCATTCCTGTAGAAAAAAGAAAAGAAAATATGTCTTAACGTGCAATGTTTTAGTAAATTCTACAAACAAATTCCATTGATCAGCCATAAAAATATGATAACTAATTAATGATGTTGTTTTTTATGTACCTGGGCCCAGGTGGTGGGACTTTGCCTGCTTTAAGTTCATCAATAATGTCCTCAATGTCTTTAGGTGTGAGGTCCTCCTGGAAACAAGACGAAGGGAGGATAAATGAGAAGAAAGCAGAGTAGTGCACTGCTTTTCATTGCTAGTGGTCTCGTGCTGGATTGTTAAGGTTTTAACAGTTTTACACATCCTTCAGCCTGTATGAGCACCTTCTCATCCCTATCAAATTCAGTCCTAAGGAGAGAGTGGGGAAGGTTAGGAGGCAATACTTGAAATACTACCTTTGCAATATTACAAGGAGCTTATGATGATTATAGCTAATTACAAAAAAAGCAATCATTTTTTAGACATCGTATCATATTTACGCTGCCTGTCAAAATGATCAGACTTCCTAAATAACCCTTTTCAAATTTCAAAATAACTGGATTGTCAGGGGTAAAATTACTTTCAGAATAATTCTGCCCTGTGATGCTCTTTGCTTCCAAACCTGAATTAGATATAGTAATAGTCAGTATTTTGCCCAATTTATTTTTTTTGTTGTGCCTGGAAAACGTATTATCCAGTATTAAAAGGCTAAATGTTAACAACCTGCTACAAAAGATAATGAAACTGTCAGTTCAAATCCACTTCATTAAATAACAAACACTGAATTAGGCATTTAAATTGCTTCTGCTTTCCAGGTTTTGAAGCCCTAAACAACCTGATACACATGCTCATTTACAAACTGTACTATCTTTTATCAAACTAAATGCGTGTAATTGATGACTGAATTAATCTAATAGCCAAAAACTGCATACATTTCTGAGTGCTAATTATTCACATAAAATGTTAAAATCAGTACTACCTTACTCTTGGTGTTAACACATCATACCTTTTCTGCCTCTAATGATCACACCTCAGCAGCTGGAGGCATTACAGAAAATTCTTCCTTTCTCAGTCATCTTTACTTTAATCGAGACATTCACTTGTGCTCAGCTTGCAATGACTAAATTCCCCATGGCAATTTAGTGCAGAATTAGTTTCAGATAATGTTTAACCACAAATCCAAAAAGCAAGATTTTCATATCACATAAGGCTCATAATGTTAATCTTTTTTCACGGACGAGACAACATCGATATTACAGCCATATTATTATTAATTTAAGATTGATTATTTTCCTGTCACAGTTTCCATTTCCCTGTTCATTTGTTTTGAGCCTGTTTATTTTGTACCACATCTGCATTGGCTTCTAATGAAGAAAAAAAGAAAAAAAAAGGTAGCACTCCTGAAATTGGACATTCTTTGCAAAACTAATTTCCAGTTTTAACCTCATTTTGTTAATTTAGTTATAATGTTCAGTAAGGAAGCCATCTGCATCTGAGTAGTCAAGCACTCACATAATAGTTGTCATTGATCTGGACCATTGGAGCATTCACACAGGCACCCAGGCATTCCACTTCTATTAGCGTGAACATCTTGTCTGGAGTAGTCTCTCCAACCTTGATACCTGTGGAAAAACAAATGAAGACATGCTTTGTATTTAGTTAATCTCCTCTGACAAGCTGCAGATTATGTTACCGAAACAGCAAACATTTCTAACTCGAGCAGTATTACCTGACATTACACAGCTGTAACACTATATGAGAGTTATAACAAAAAGTATAATCTCACAATTTGGTTGATTGAAAGGACAAACAAATATGAGGGCGCTCTATTAAATGCCACGCAGACTGAAGGAGGTTAGCAGTCGTCTGGCTTGATTTCAGTCTTGCATGTCTCCTTGTTTGCTGATACAGCTCACTGTTGTTTGAATTGCAGAGACAACTGTATATTTACATGTTTGTTCACAATCTATGTTTATCTCAAATATACACAATAAAAAAAAAAAAAGAAGAAGATTGTTTTCATCTGCGTTTTCATCTCTTCATTGGTGTCCCGCCTTAAAATGGAAAATGGCTCTCTTACCCAGTTTGTTTTGGATGGCTTCCAGGATGCTGTCTGAGTTGCAGAGCATGCAGGGTGTTGTTGTGCAGATCTGAATGAAGTATTTTCCCACGGGTTGACGCAGGAACATCGTATAGAATGTCGCTACTTCATACACTCTCATTGGAGCGATTTCCAGCACCTCAGCGACCTGAATGAAAACAATTACAAACATTAAATGAGGTTCCACTTACATGACACACATGTAATGCGCATGGTGTTGAGAGGTCTCACATAAAAATGTTGTCCAAGTGATTTTTCTAAGGATTAATAAAATCAAATTGGCATCAAACAGCTGTAAAACTAATTCCAGAAGAATCACCGTGCCTTGTTCATGGCGGAGATAGGGAGCCATCCATGTTGCCTCTGGGCTACATCCAACACTGGGATGGTGGCTGATTGCTTGTGTCCAATAGGGTACATTGAAATGATCGACTGAATCCTCTACAGGGAGAGAAAAGAAAAAGAAAAGACATTTTACCATGAAGGTGGAGTTGCTTAGAATAAGAATAATTCCATTCCTCTTTTCACCAATTGAAACTATCAAATGATAAAAAAGCATTACCTGCACAGATATTTACAAGACATACACTGATACCAGTATATGGACAGATATCAGCTTTAAAGAGTTATATGAAGTTGAATGTAAAAAAATATCTATGTTTTATCTTGGTGATAATGATCAGGTGCTCATATTTTAATGTCCATTGCAGTGGTAAATACCCATTTAACAACATATGAATAGAAAACCCATCTCACGTTTCAGCTTTTTAGATAAATAGATTAAAGACACAGTTTATACAAAAGGGGTGAGACTTCCATACAATTCAATACAAAAATTAGTAACAGATTAACACTATCATGACCTTAAACAAACTAAAGATAAGCATGTCTGAAAAGCTTAACTTTTTGTCTGTATTTGTATTAAAGACCAGAGAGAACTGGCCAATACAGGTGGGAAAATGTCAGCTATTGGTACTGCCTTCAAAAAAAAAAAAAATAATAAAACACACATCAGTACATCCCCTAAACGTACTGCTCACAGGTGTCAACCTTACCAATTTGTTCTCCTCGGTGAACTCAAAAGGAGTATCAGGGTTGTTGTCAGGAGTGTCTCTGTGCTAAAACAGAAAGACCACAGTGTTAAAGGACAGTTAACATTGTTTTCAGCAAAGTTATAATTATCCTTCATCTTAAAATAACATTTATCAGCCAAGTTATATTAAATCCTGTTCACTTTGTATTCGTCAACTACCACTTTCCTGTGAGTAACAGACGCATGAGCAGTATCTAATAGTATCTGGTAAAATACGAATAACCTATCATGTAAGCCCAGAGGGGGAAACAGGTGTTGCTATCAGACCATAGGAAAGACTCAACACAGATAACAATTATTTTGGCTTCTGCACACACTGCCCCCTTGTGAGCAGCAAATATCCTTTGTACAATGAAGAAAATAAACCACTTTAAATTTAATGGTGTTTGAAGTTAAAGATGTCAAAATCAACATTCCTGATTGAACAGGAGTGGTTCACAGACAATTCATCCAAAGCAAATTTTCCCCAATCACAGACCAAAAACATCTTTACTATCGAGGGACAGTGAAACCATGGCATGTTTCCATTACATGCGAATATCACCTGTGATGTTTTTGTTGCAATGCATGGCTCTAATAGGCTCTAAAGGCAGCTCCTGGGATAAATTAAGAGCTTTTGGAAAATGGATTCCTTTGGGATTATTTCAGCAAAAATGGAAGCACAAACATATTGCTGAGTTATGCATCAGTCACATGTACACATTAGTTTTATTGGCTTATTAATTTAGAAACAAATACAAATAATATATGACCTCCTGTAAAAAAGAAACAGGTAAATGCAGTTTATAAAACTCAAGTTTGTGGTTGTGAAAGATTTGCTTATATTGGTGTTGTGTGTAAACACTTTGGTAAAACAGGCCTATTTCATAAAGATCACATGTTGCAACAAAGTATATGAATATACCTCACACTGTAAGGTCACAAAAATAAATAATAATGGATTGATGCTTGACATAATGCAAAGTATTAGTGTACATTATTATGTACAAGGTCTCTACTACAGCTGGGCTGACCACAGTGATACAAAGCCATAGAGGTCAGTAATAAGGACAATTAACAGTGATACAGATCTAGACAATATTGCATATTATTTCAGTGTTGATTTCTGTTCTACCTGGTAGCTCAGTGCATTCACTGCTTTCCCATGTAAAAGCGGTCTCTGACTTAAGAGCTAGAATAAAATCTGCCAGAAAACCATTCATATTTTGGCCTCATTAACCAAACTTTAGAGCCATTTATTTCACAGATTCTGGCTGAGGCACACTGACAAGATGACAATCAATTCTTGCATTAATTCTCAATAACCCAGACATTAAACAATTAAGCCTGACTATACAGTGATGGCTACTCTGTATCCAACTTCTTCTGCACATATTTTGACTTTGGCAAAGAAACTAACTCACCACAAAGATGCCACCAGCTCCAGCGCGCGCAGCAGACTGATGCAGACTCCTGACCTGCCTGGCCTGCAAATACGGAGAGAAAGAAGACAGATAAGATACCTGGTAGTGTGTGAATTGATACTCAAACTTCCCGAGAGAGAGACTTTTCTATGTCTTGCTTCAGACAAGAATCAACATTCCCTAAATTTTGATAACGAATCATAACACAATTACCAGGTCAATTAAAAAGATAATAATCTGACTGTTCTCCTCATGTTATGTAACTATTTAATTGTAAGAAACTCAACCATTACAACATGGGATACATCACAAACATAACTTGAGCCTAAATAAATTATCCACACAATCACAAATGTGTCCGTTTTCATTAACATTTACACATTTCAGGGGTTGAAATAGAGGTCATGGATTAGTAGTAGTTAGGTACATCCTTGGTGTATTGATTTGCATCTTTATATGACACTAATTACTAGAAATATAGGATAATCCTAAAAGAATATAAGCCTATTACCGGTTTGTTAACCACCTTTCTTAATGCCATCTTGCAATGTTTAATCAAAGCCAACCTCCAAGTCCCCAGAATCCACATCCTTACTCAGTACTGGCAGTGCTTCAAATACCGGTGCTTTGCCATGTTGTACAATTACAATATAAGCACACACACATACACACACAGCTAACTATAACATCAAGTGAGTTACGTGTTTTAAACCGAACTCACACTTTCAGTTGTTCTATCTAAAATCAAAGTGATGGTCAATGTCATGTAAACGAGCATACTAAAGTTAAGTCTGATACGTAGTTGCTCATGTGTAAATTTCCCTTTGCAATTTTGTCCAAAGATCACCTTGTAAACATTTGACAGCAGAGAGCTAAATTAGCTAGCATGCTAATGTTACCCAACGTTCGTTAGCTTAGCGGCCTCCACTGCTTGCCCTTGTGAGGAGTCATAGCATCTTCTCTCCAAATTATCGAAAGGGGCATTTCAACTTTTACCCAGAACCATAGAGAATATCACAACCATACCGTCTGCGATAGTGCAGAGCGCATAGCAGAAGACAAAAACATCTTGGGGATTGAAGTTTGGTCCCGGTGCGTTAGCAAATGGACAGGACAGCAGCGGGCGACATCAACACAAGCGCTCACGCTCGATTAAGAGGGTCTGACGTCAGACGCTACGTCAGTCAGGTCGCTGCGCAACTGAATCGATCCCAGATTGAAATTTGAGATCATAAACAAATGATGCCAACAGCCATTTAGACATTTCCTCTAAGCTATGTTATATAACCGGAATGGTAGTTCACGTTGCATGTTTACCAGCGTTTGCTTGGGACAAATATTCCAAATTATGAGAAGAGCAAATACACTTTATTACATTTTTTAATAATGAAATGTAATAATAATTGAAATAATAATAATAACTTTTATTTGTATATGTTAGTTTTAGTCTAGTTTTGTGAGTGAAATGAAATGTTACTGTCATGCATTTTTTTTTATTGGTGAAACACAATGTGACAAAAGCAAAATCTGCCACACAAAAAATAAATGAATAAATAAAAGTTGTTTAAGTGGCACAATGTGATAATGACATATGTAAGCCAAGTCAAAGAATAAAAGTTAAGCAAGGGTTATAATTTGATATGGCCTAAAGAACTTATTTTATATTTTCAATATCATGCAAGTTAAATAAATATGAACCTATAAAATACTTAAGCAACTATTCCAATAGCATTTAGTGTCAACGCCTTGAGGATCAGGGATTTTGTTTACTGGCTGTCAGTGAACAAAATGTAATTTCCTCTCTCTCTCCCTCTCCCTCTCTCTCTCTCTCTCTCATTTCTCAGAGCACCCATCACCCTCCCTGTCAAATCAAACCTCCCTGTGCCTGCCTGAACCCTCAGCATTCATCCTGCTGCACACCTCCTCCTCCTCCTCCTCCCCTTTGCTTGGAAAAATAATGCCATAGACAGGCCAGGGACGGCTCATCCAATAAAAAAGTGGGAGTGCTGCACCCTGTGAGCCGATTGGCTGCCCTGGCCCTAAGCAGACTGGGAGAGAGCCTGCAGCTCAGGGATTAGAGGTGGGTCTTATGCATGCTGAATTGTGTTGCTTCAGTACAGGAGGCCTTGTAGGGTTCTTACCTTACCCAGGAGGATCCAGACAGATCAGCAGTGACTCCAGATTAACCCATTTTCTCACTCACCCTCAGATGCTATAGGCCTGTCTGCATCTGTCAGTCCACAATGGTTGTCCCTGAATCTCAGGACAAAATGTACTATCCTCCTGATGACATGAAGAAGGATGCTCATGTGCCTGATTTTAACTCCTATCTGGCACTGTACAGGAAGTCTCTTGAGAATCCAGAAGGTAGGTCAAACGTCTGTATTTTTAGTGCAGTGCTTGCAGTGTTTCCTTGCATTTCCCCTCCCTCTGAGCCTGTCTGCATACAGTGTCTCTCTGTGTTTATCTGCCCTGTCTGCAGCCTGTGACACTGACATAAAGTATCACTTTTTGTTCAGCTTTCTGGAAAGAGATAGCTGACGAGTTCTTTTGGAAGAAGCCAGCAACAGGACCAATGATGCAGTACAACTTTAATGTGACAAAAGGAAACATTTATGTCAAATGCATGGAAGGGGCCAAAACCAACATGTGCTATAATGTCCTGGACAGGCTTGTGAGAGAGAAGAATCTTGGTGAAAAGGTTGCCTATTACTGGTAAGCAACAACGTCTGTCTGGGATGAATGACAGCTTTGATGGGAAATACTGCCTGGAGTTATGTCAGGTATTCCAGTCAAAAGTAACTGCTGTGTCCCCTGTGTCGACCCCTGTGCACCAAAGCAAACTCAGCTAGTACAACACAGTGTCAGTGATTCAATGTTTCAATCCTCTGCATCCTCAATCCTCTTCCCAGATTTCATCTGATTTGGGTAAAACACATTTTACAATCCAGCATTACAGCAGATTGTAAGAGTCCTGTAAGACTCATAAAAACAAGTTTTTGGTGTTTTATTACAGTACAAAAGCCGACTTCTTCTTGAATATTGCCAGAATCTTGCAATAAAAGCCTAATGGATTGTTTTCAGTTGCTATATTTTAGATGTAAGCTTATAAATCTTCAAACTTCTGACCTCCACTAACCTCTTTAAATTACTTGACTTATAGTAACTTGCTGCTTACAGTAAAGCCTCACACCCTAAACAAGTCACCATAAAGGCTCGACTTTATGTAGTTTTGACTTTATGTTATAGCACATATTTGCTCTGTCAACTGAAGAGGCTTAGCAAACAAGAAATAGTGGTGCAAGCTTAGCAGTAATAGGGGTTCAATGGAACTGGGCACAGTGGAGACCAGCCATCACCCACACAAGTGTCCTAACACTGTTTGCACTACATCAAAGCACTTATGTAATATATCTGCTGAAGTGTTTGCCATGCCAGTTTCAGCACACCATATGAGGAGGATATAGTCTGCCATCTGTGTTATTATTCTGTTCATATTCGAGCAGCAACCAGATGGTTTGTTTTGACTTTCACTCACACCTTGTCCAAACAGCATTTGAAAAACTATCTCCAATGGTCAATGTGTGTCCTTTTATTTGACTTTACTTGTTACTACAGCTATTATTTGCAGCTACTAGAGTCTACTAGATAACCACGGCTGATACCATTGGATCAATAAATGTTTGTATTTCAAAAGCACAAAAGGTTACGCTTATAGTATTTACCTAATCAAACCAACAATTAAAAGGCATCAACATGAAAGTAATCCAGTCCACAGTGTTTAACTTTGACTTGAGAAAGAGAACTGGTGGTAGGGCTTTTGGTTTGAATTGTCAGTGACAGGTGTCCTGTGGCTTAAGTGCCACCCTTTGAATAAACATTGTTTGTAACAAAGAGGGATTTATACCCATTCTCTATAAGTTTCTTTACCCTTTCAAGTGCTTGTAAGAAATGGTTTCAGCTTCAAAAAAGCTCAACAACATGTTCTCTGTCTCGGTGGGTAAATGATAACAGGAAAAAGAGAAACATCCTGTATCACTATTAAAGGTAGCAACAACAGTTCCTATGAGTTGTGCATTAGCTGCTATAACTGTAAGTTGCAGACAAAACAAGAAATCTCAATGTCAGGTTTGACCTTCTTTTGTCCCTTTTAGACAGGAAAAGGCAACGCTATTTGTGTAGAGCAATGAATGCATACAGAGGATGAGTGCATTCGACATTGAGATTAAAACAGTGGAATAAATGACATGAAATGAATCAAATGTAGACTGAAAGAACAACAAAGAGAGAGTCAAGGAAATGAAAGAGCATAATAAATAAAAGACTGAAAGTTATGGTGCATAAGCAAAAACAGAACAAAGTCTAAAGGCAGCGGTAAACATACTGCGCATTCTCAGCTTTGATCCAGTGTGTATTAAATGTAGAGTCCATGTGGAGTCCAGTCTGAGAATTTGTTCAAGATATCTGCAGCTAAAAGCAGCTTCACCATGTTTAGATTTTATGGCCGACGACCTCAGAGGATCGGTGGGTTGATACTGTTGCAGAAGTATTTTGCTCATAAATCATTTGGTCATTTATAAAAGATAAATTAGTTAGAAATTATTTGACAGACAGCGCAGAGATATGAGAAATGGAGTAATGTGCTCAGCTTTAGATCTTAAGCAGCAGCATTTTGAGTGAATGACAGCTGTCAAAGAGCTTTTTTAGAAAGACCTGAGAAAATCCTATTACGGCAGTTCAGCCTACCAGAGATAAAGGTGTGAATTAGATTTCCTAGATCTTGTTTGTACATGAATTTTCTAATTCATGCTATATTTTAAGATTGTAACAGGCTTCTTTGTTATTGTTCCGACAAGGCCATTAAAATTTAGGTCTGATTCCCTGACTACGCTTGTGTTTTAGCAGCAGACAATAATGATGAATAAGACTTACAGTCATATTCAGCACACAAAAAATAGAAATTCTGTTTTATCCTTATTTAAATGTAGGAGTTTTTGACACATCCAATTCTTGCTTTGCTCAATGCACATTCAGAGCTAACAGGAGCATTTAGTAGTTTAATTAAAGAGTTTCAAGGATTGACCCCTGTGGAACTCCACATTTGATTTGGTTTGCTCTGATACATATTTACCAATGGACACAAAGTTGTAGGCAAAGACCTTTAAAAGACAAATATGTGGGCCTTTTCACATGCTTGAGTTCAGGTCACTTTATCTATAGCTGTTGCATTTATGATTGCAGAGTTTCATCACTGTAATCATTTATTTCACCATCGTCAGCCTGGTGATAAGGTTGATGATAGCTTGTTGCAGTATTTTGGCTTCTGTCCCGCACCAGAGGCCTGCTACTGTGCTGTCTGCAGGCCTGTACAACACTGTGCCACATAGTTTTCCAAACAACTGTCCTGACAAATGTCCAAACCCAATATAGACCCAGCAACAACGGGAACACTTTATCTCCCCTGTGAACTCATCGAACTCACAGGACAACGTCGTGTTTTCTGAGAAAGCACTTTTAAAGGGATCAGTGTATCTGGAGGGTTTCTGTGTCTATCATGAAAGTCTAAAAATAAAAAGAGCTTCATACAATCTGAGACAGGTTTTGCATGACACTAACAGATTTGGGTTGTGTTTCTCCTCTTGTATGTGGTCTTCTCAGGGAGGGGAACTCGCCTGATCACCACATGACCATCACCTACCGCCAGCTGCTGAGCCAGGTCTGCCGCTGTGCTAATGTCCTCAAGCAAATAGGTGAGAAACTGAAATCTTACATCTAGACAATATTACCTGAATACCGAATGCCTAGTAGCTAAAAATAGAGATGACTTGATCCTTAGAAATTACCTGTAGCAGTCAAAGGTTTGAGTAATGAACACATGCCAAAATCATTGCTTGATTCCGACATGTTTCAGCTTGTGGATTCATGAGGGAAAAAGGACATAATGTCAAACTACCTGTCAACAATGAAGACCATCTCTTTTGTCTCGACAAAAGCTTAAAACAACATTGTCGTAGGAGTTTTATTTTAATGTCAGCAGTAGTCTGTATCTTGAGTATACAGGTTTGTAAGTATAAAAGTATCGTCTAAAATCTTTCAGACTCACCAGACATGGCTCTGTGCGGTATGCCCAAAGCACTTGTTGCATATCAGACACACAGTACAGTATCTGGCCCCCATCCAACATGCCGAAACTCACCCTAAAGCTACATTGCCATTGCTGGTTTGAGTTGAGAAGTAGCCCAGATCAGGCCCAGATGTGATTTGTGTTATCCAAAACCTCAAGTCTTCTTGTTTCTTTGTTCAAGGTGTAAAAAAAGGAGACAGGGTGTCTATCTACCTTCCCATGATCCCAGAGCTGGTCTACACTATGTTGGCCTGTGCAAGGATAGGCGCCGTTCACTCCATTGTGGTAAGTAGTATGATGGATGTTTTGCCTTTGGGGGGTGGGGTTTGCTAAGCAATCATGTAGCGTCATTTAACAAAATACACAAGATTTTATTTCTTAATTTTCCAACACTTGTTGTGCTGACCTCTGTGAGAAACTTCACTTTCTCTGGTGCTCCAAGCAGAAGTCATTTTTATGGAAGGCTACTATTCAACCCATATCTGGCATGCATACGTTTCTCCTCATTTCATCTCAAATGACGTCATTTTTGCAGACAGTCAACGTGCATGTTAGCAGTGTTCGCTGCGTTGACCCCATTTCCATGGGAAAACATGACTTGAACCTGAGCTCTTGCTCCTGTTCGTCCAGACTGGCCTGCTCCTGTAGTTATCAGCTGTTCTCTGTGTGAACACAGCACTGGCAGCACCTGCACTCAATATATGGGTCAGATATTTTACTTGCTGTATCCAGCTTGGGAAGGCATCAGAGTCAGTGCGATTTTGCTTGCAAGCCAACTCTATTTTAGCTTCTCAACCTTCCCCATCTGTGCAAAGGTTAGTAGCCCTGTTAAAAATATCTGCAGGCTGCTCCAAGATGGGCTTGTTTCATGACTTGCAAAGGCCTGTTTTTGGCAGACTTAAGTGTATGCGACCTTGTCTGTGCTTGGTCATTGTTGCAAAGTTATTTTATCGTATTTGGTATGAACATCACTTAGCAGCATAAGGATCTTTGAGATGGTGCCAGCCTCTTGGTTTCTCATGTGACTGTTAATGTTAATCACAAATTAGCTTGGCATAAAACTCAATCCTAGATGGAGACAGGGAGGACAGCCAGAGCCACTCATGCAGTGACATTTTGCTGAGTCCAGAGTCGTCAGTGTCCTGATTCATAATGCTGTCATCAACTCTGAAACTTTAAACTCTGTGAACTATTAACCTTGGCCAGAGCACGAGCGCCTGGCGGGGGACGCAGCAAATGACATATAAAAATATCATATTAAAGATTAATTATTAATGTCTGGTTTATTATGTACGATTGAACAAGGTGACTCCTTTATACATGGTAACGAGAGGGAACAGCATGCATCAGGCTGTCTGTTTGCACTTTAAAGGGAGACAATGCAACTTTGCTGAACTGCAGCCACAAGTAACAATTAAGGAATAATGCTAAATGCTAAAACATAGTGTAACAGTAGCACAAGTAGAGAAAGAGGGTTGTAAAGTCAGTGTACTGTCAGTTACACAGCAATATCTACCTAGAGTTAATATTAACTAACATGCTAGCTTGGTCATACCAGACCAAGTAAGGCTGTAGCAGCAAAACCTCTTAAGTGTACTGAATTGAGCCAGGGTGTTTTATTGATTAGGAATTCAACTTTTTTATTTGTAAGAGTTGTAAGATTAGTTGTAAGATTTGTTGGGCTAAAGGTGCTTGACCATGTGAACATTTTAAAATTTTAAAGAACAATTCCAGTTTATTACAACTTTGTGCTCTTTTTCGTAGTTTTCGCCATCATTCCTATCGGTAATAATACAACAAGGTACTGACAAAGTTAATCGCTGATATCCAGGAAAGAAACAGCATTGCTAAAATGGCGTCTGACAAGAAACATGAGCAGTCGGAGGATCAAACAGGTTTTTTTTTAGACAACTTGTTAGCTTCATTTTTTGGAAGATATAACGAAGGCAAATGGTAAAATTATTACCTAAACTATCCATCACAGTTTACAGACCAATTTTGCTGGTGTTTACTGCGGTTGTGTGCCCACATGTTTCCTGTGCAATGAGGGATTATTACCAGCATTCTGGTTGCACTCACTTTTGGTTTTACCTCCAAATAAAGTGGTTTAGATAATTTGGCTAAACTGTTTACAACCTCTCATGTTTCTTGCCCTGTTGGACTTTGCTGTGTCGCACATGTTGCTTTGTTCCCAGACCTCAGGAAATACTTTAATGAGTACAATGTTATCATAACCAACAGAAATGATGGACAAAACTATGACGATAAGACTGCTGTCAGTGTGCTACAACACCTTCACCTTTCAGCTTCTCCTCCCTCTCTGTCTTGTCTTTCTCTTTGCATGTACAGTTTGCAGGTTTCTCCTCTGAGTCTCTGTGTGAGAGGATTATGGATGCCCAGAGCAGCGTCCTGGTGACAGCAGGTAGGTCCGGCAGCCAACACAGCAGCACCAGGATGTGATGTGTAATAGCACTCAGGGGCTGTAAAGATGGTTTCCAAGTTGTTTAGTGACTCTGTGTTTAAATACCTTCTCCCTGCTGGTTCACACACCTCATCATCATCTGTCTCTCCATCTACCCGCCCCCCACACTCTCTCTCCCTTTCTTATATACAGATGGTGTTTATAGAGGAGAGAAGCTGATCAACCTGAAACAGATTGCGGATGAGGCTCTGGAGAAGTGCCGGGAAAAGTAGGTCCTGCTGACGAGGCCAACAGTTTCTCGGTTCTCAGCAACCGCCCTTATTTACACTAGCTGCTGGTAATGCCCCTGGCATATGAGTCACTGGACGCACACACACACAAACAAAGACACACACGGCCCTATCAGCTGTTATCAGGGATGTTGAGGAAACACACTGCCTGGTTTCCACATTACGGGGTTGCCGGGTAACATGGGGTGCTCAGATTCATCAGGGAAGCCCAAGCTGCTCATCCCGTCCCCCCGTGGCAACACGAGCCTGGGAGGGATGTGAGCTGAGAAACACAGCATGCTGGGAATGGTTATCTGGTGGAGTGGGGGGGCAGAGTATTAGGGGTGCAGATGCGTTTAAGGGTGTCATTTCAAAATAAAACGTTTAGTGATATTGTCAGTTATACCAAAGCCTCGTGTGGCAAAACAAAACTCAAAATCTCACATTTTCCATACGAAACAGAGAGTTCACCTGAAACTATTTAACCCTAACCCTAATTATATTTTCTATTGACTGAATATTATATTATATACGTCTTTAACTTAATATCATTAATCACTTTGGCACTTCCCGAGGTTTCTCCCTTTTTTCCCTGTTTTTTGGTGGATTTTTTTCCTCATATGAATCAAGGGTCAAAGGATAGAAGTGTTCTGTTTTGTTAAAATTGTAAAGCCCTCTGAGACAAATATTTCATCCATATAATGAAATTGACATATGCAGTTGAAAAATATGAAAAAAATATGAAAGGTGGGAAAAAATAATGCTCGTAAATTGAAATTTCCACTTGTGAAAACTGTCACATGAGATGCCTTTTGCTGCCTCTCACACCTTTTTTTTTTTTTTTTTACGTCTTCACAGAGCGTCATCTAGTGTCACTAAATGCCTCGTCGTCAAGCACCAAGCACTGAGGACTAAAAGCGGAGCCGCATGCAACAAACTACAGGTACACGTGTGACATTATCCGTGACGAGTAGTGTGTCATAATGAGATAAAGATGTAAAAACTCACAGTACGTGGAGGAAAGAGGGCTGAAATATGCTGAGGATTCATTACTGCTTGCATGTGTTTACTTGTTGATTCAGTTATTTGTACATGTGACAAAGCAAAAGGGGAAGGGGGACCACTGAAGCTGCATCTGTACGAGGCCCATATTTTTGTGCTACAGAGAATCCTGTAATCTTTCACCCGAGGCTAAAACAACAACAAGAAACCTCACCTGAAAACATGCTGTCTTCAAATTTAGGATTCAGAATATGCCTCCAAGGGGCTCAGTAAATTACACTCAGTTCAAAATTGACATGGTGCGTTGCTGCCTGTGCTTTTGGCCGAAGATGTGACTAGATGTAATGAGGGGTTTTATGTGATGCATTTGCTCCCTGTTGTTCTGGTGCGTTTCAGACCCCCTGGGACTCGGAGTGTGACGTGTGGTGGGATGAGGCGATGAGAGACTCTCCCGAAGAGTGCGAACCCGAGTGGCTGGACGCCGAGGACCCGCTGTTTATCCTCTACACCAGCGGCTCCACCGGCAAACCCAAGGTGAGACACAGGTGTATGTAGAAACCAGCTTTATAGCAGAAACACGGAGTGGCTGAGGAAATTTGCAGGGGGAAAAAAACCCCCCAACACACTGCTCATTTTCTGCTTGTAAATACTCTTTGACACCACATCTTTTAAATCACAGCATCTATTTTCTACTCTTATAAGCCTGTAATGGTGTTAACCGTGCTGGCTTTTACATAACCGGCTGTCTCTGCTGTGAAACAGTGAGAATGTTTTGGATAATATGATGTTTTATTGAGTTTTATAACAAGAATATCCAGCAATAACAATAAGGATGGGGGGAATGAAAAGAACGGACATTGATATGAGAAAGGCAATTATTTGGTTACAGTAATGCGGTTGGCAGTGGGCATTTTTACATGACAACAATTACAAATGTACTATATCAGACCATCAGATTCTTAGCAAGGCTAGGTTGCTCCCTCTGGACATATACCCACTAAAGCTGTCCCATTGTTCTTCAATAATATCATTTTCCCAGCATTATTTCATCCGCAACTATTTCCATCATTTGTTCCCTCCACATTTTCAGTGTAGGAGTTTGAGGCTCTTTCCAACATCTTAGAGTCAGCCGTCAAACTTTATATTGTCTTTTTAGTGCTTTGATTTATTTGTATTTATCCATCATTAATTTTTTTTATCTTGCTTTTGTTTTGCCTTACTATTTGGTTTTCTGTTGTTGTATCGCTTTCCGAGTCTCCTGCTTTTGCTTTGTCTGTCAAAGTGCTTCCTAAACTCTGCTTTTAAAAAAGGTGCTATATAAATAAAGTTATTATTAACCGAGCACAGGCTGAACAGTGAGAACTGATTTTGGTTTTCTAATGCTGAGAGGCATGAATGCAACCCAAGAAAGTTGAAAGCGCCACAATTTGCGCATTTGTGTTTTGTATTTTGTGTGTTATTACCACACAAAACACGGGTCTCAGAGCATCAGATGGTATGAAATCACCTCTCTGTTTGTCTCACACACACACACACACACACACACACCTGCATACGTGTGTCTTCTCCCCCCTTATGTTTTGCTGTTTGCCGTCTTTGTGTTGACCAATTATCTCCTCACTCATGTTTCTGTCCTTGCGCACGGTACAGGGTGTTCTCCACACGGTTGCCGGGTATCTGCTCTACACGTGGCTGACCTTCAAGTACGTTTTCGATCATCACCATGACGACGTGTACTGGTGCACCGCCGACATCGGCTGGATCACCGGCCACTCCTACATCACCTACGGCCCCCTAGCGAACGGCGCCACAAGTGTCCTGGTGAGTCTGGAAGAGACTTTGTTCCTTTATGTTTTATTTAAAAAATCACCACGTTGCCATTAGAAGACACATTTTAGCACACAGGCCTCTAACAGGAGCTGAAAACCAAACCGTGGTAGAGTAGAGAGAGTCATCCTTCTTTGTGTGTGTGTGTGTGTGTGTGTGTGTATGTGTGTTTTCTCCAGTTTGAAGGTATTCCAGTTCACCCTCATGTCGGCCGGTTCTGGGAGATTATTGAGAAGTACAAAGTGACCACGTTCTACACAGCTCCTACAGCCATCCGCCTGCTGATGAAGTATGGACGGGAACCGCTGCAGAAGTGAGAGCCTGCATCCAGAAAAATCAGAAACACATATTTTCTTTTTCCAGAAGCGACAGCAGGACAGTTGACAGCTTGACCCGATAGGTGGTCCGAGTGTATTTTTGCAACGGGGTTCCCCAGCTTTCATATGGAAATGTCCGCCTTTGAATTTTGAAAGACTTCCTTGTCTGTTCTCACTTCTTATGTAACAGGCTCTTCAGAGGTGAGGCAAAGAAACCAAAACTGTCTGAACAATGATCTGAGTGATTCTGTGTGAACAAGCCTTTTTCAACACTAGAGTCACTAAAGAACCCTTAAACTCAATTTATGTCAAAAAATATTCAGTTTCTTAGTTTGCCAACATTCATTCCACAAAGGTAAGAGGCAGAAACCATCTGAACCTCATCTTGTAAGCTTCACAATGAAAGTTGAGGACTATCACCCCTTGACTGACTTTGATAACTAGTCCGAATATTCATCAGCTTGTCAGTGCAACACTTGAAAACAGACACTGATTGTGTATCTTCCTTTTCGGAACCTGTTCTGCTTATTCCGGTTTATTTATTCCTTAGTTTTACGGCAGAAAATTGAAAGAAATAATTTGACATTTATGCTCACTCTCTTTCTTGCCGAGAGTTAGATGAGCAGATTGATACAGCTCTCACGTCTGTACGCTAAATATGAACCATGGAGCCAGCAGCTAGTTAGCTTAGCTTAGCATAAAAACTGGAAACAGGAAGTCACTGCACCCGGCCAAGTAGTAGTTCGGCACACAACCCCCCGTAAAAAAACAACAACAACTTGTCGTTTTCCCACGTCGGTTTTTGTACAGATTAAACAAACAGGATATAAAGTGTTAATTAGTGAGCTTTAGAGGTGCTGGTAGACAGGAGAGCGGAGCTAACTAAAAGCTAAAGAAACCAAAAAAGTGAATTTCCTGTTGCTTTAATTTAAAACATCAACACTAAAAATGTAAAACATAAATGGCGAAGGAGTGATTATAAATGTCATTGTCATTTTGCACTGATGTCTTAGAAATTTAGCAAATCACTAGCTTGTGGTATGTTAGACATGGCAGAAAGTGGAACTGGTGGAATATATATAGATAGCATCACAGATCAATATTCAACGTTATTTAATGTTCAATCAATTAGTCTCATTGAGATCAAGATCTATTTTATCACGAGAGACCTGAGAACAAGAAACATTCACAGTCAGACAAACACACAACACAGCATACAAAAACAACAAATAGTTAATATAGACAATTACAAGAGTCATCAAAAACTAGAGCAGTGGTCAGTACCACATAATGTATATATAATATATAACTTGCCTCTGCCAGGTATGACCTCTCCAGCCTGAGGATTCTGGGTACCGTTGGTGAGCCGATCAACCCGGAGGCGTGGCAGTGGTACCACGAGGCCGTCGGTCAGGGCAGGTGTCCTGTCGTCGACACTTTCTGGCAGACAGAGACCGTAAGTGCCGGAAATGCCATCTGCCTGCAATTAACACACAATTAACACATCAGCATCAGGTATCAAGTTATATTTCAGAATCTGTGTTTGGGAGGTTAGAATAACTTTCAGTCCATATGTTGTTTACTTCAGAGGAGTTACTTTAAAGATCCTCTCCAGACATGTTCTAACATGTATATAAATCGCTCATTGTATCTAAAATGTTCTTTTCACAAAAAAAAGTTCAGTTATCTTGTTAAAATCTTTGAAATGACGTCTACTCCTTCTCCTTCATTAAAAATCCAGAATCTATAAATATAAATGGACGACAGGTGTTTCCTACTTCACTGTAAAGTCTATTCTCAGTGTATGTGTGCTGCAAGTTGAATATTGGATCACATGATTTGCGTAAGATGTCACAAATCATGCTCGTAGCCCCGCCCCTGAAAATGTGATTTTCAGAGAGCACATAGAAACTTTCCACTTTCAGCAGATGAAGGTGAAAACATCCTTCTAGTGTCAAACTGTGCACACACATCGTTCTGCACAGTGAAGCTCAAACATTCAGCTGTAGGAACAAGAAGAAAAACATACTTTTAAGTGGAGGGGGACTTCTTTTATATATATATATATATATATATATATATATATATATATATATATATATATATTATGTGTGTGTGTGTGTAAGGATACATGTGATGCACTGTGCAAAGCATTTAATATTACTGAAAACATCGAATAATGACGACCGCAGGAAACAACAAAGCCTCGTGTTGTAGGTTGCAAAGGCACACAACAGAGAAATCTCACAGCCATAAACTGTATGTTAGACGACAACTACCAGAAGTGGAAACACTGTAGAGCAGCAGCCATCAAGTTCAGCAAGTTTGTGCTGACAGATTATCAATAACCCGAATATCAATACACAAATCCACTCAATGACACCAAAAATGGCAAAACAAGGTCTGCATTGCACTCTGTTAAACATTACATGTGCCTCTAACAGCTGTAACAGTAAAACATGTGCAGGTAACAAATATTAGTATACTATAACAGGCTTAAAATCTTGCATCTGAACCAATTTGTGACATTTCTAAGAGTTGCTAGCAAGACAACATACATAGTTAACACCTATTAAGCTACAAATGAGCAGTTTGTGCCTTTAAAACATCACTCTGCTTCTCTATAGGGAGGTCATGTTTTGACTCCTCTGCCCGCTGCCACGCCGCTGAAACCAGGCTCTGCTGTAAGTGACAACATCTCAACATTTACACTTTTATGTAAGTCTTAAACACACCCGTATCTCCTCCGATGAGTTTCATCAATACAAACCATGCTGGTAAGGAAGGCCTGTATGTGAGAATAGATCCATCAGCGTTTTTAACTAAACAAAAGCATCTTTTTTCATATGAATTTCATATTTGGCTTTCCCATGTGTAGATTATGATCCAGGTTATGATCTGAAAGGGACGTAATGAAACAACACGGTTATCTCACGTTAGATCCACATATCTCATATTCCAGACCTTTCCTTTCTTCGGGGTAGAGCCCACAATCCTCAACGAACACGGGGAGGAGCTGGAAGGCGAGGCGGAGGGTTATCTCGTAAGTTTCTGTTCAATTCAATTCTATACAACTTTATTTATCGCTGTGAAGGGAATTTTATGCAGCAGCTCGCCACCCAGATCAACAGATACGCACTCAGTAGATAGGAAAGAAAGAAAAAACATTCAAAGGCTATGAGCTTAAGAAACTGTACAGTATGTTCTGTATGTGGAACTGGTAATAAAATACATTAATAAATAACTATTAGTGATAAATTCACACCTCAGTTTTAATTATTATTGGCTAGTCAACCATTAGTATTGTAGCATGAATTGAGCATCTTTTGTATTTTATTCTTGTTTCTCCTGCTTATTTACTTTTAAAAAACAGTTTACAAAATTGTACTAATTATGGACGTGATTGCAAGGCTAGCAGTAGTCATTCTTATCCGTTTTATTTGCTTATTTCACTCTTTTTTTATGTTATCTTATTGCGGTGTGTTTTATTTTATTGCATAGTCTGTATTTTTATTTACCTGATTTGATTTAATTTGTAGTTCTGAATTGTTTTAATCATGATTTCTCCATGTATAGCACTTTGTAACTTTGCTTTAAAAAGGTTCTGTATAAATAAAGTTTATTATTAATTGAAATCAGTTTTATTTGTATAGCCCAACATCACAAATTTGCCTCAAGGGGCTTTACAATCGGTACAGCATACGACACCCTCTATCCTTAGACCATCAGTTCGGAGAAGGAAACATTTATTTAGTTAATTAGTATTAATTGGTGGCAGTAATCCATCTCTTATGTTTTGTATGTATTTTTTTGTGTTTCCTTACAGGTGTTCAGGAGGCCTTGGCCTGGAATAATGCGCACTGTGTACAGAAACCACGAGCGCTTTGAGAACACCTACTTTAAGAAATTCCCGGGCTTCTATGTAACCGGTGACGGTGAGCAACAAAAAATGACATTCCTGCCTGGGCCACTCTGACTCTTAATATGAATCACAAAAAAAAAAATCATATCCACCCTACTGCCACACAGATTGTCTGTCACAAGAGTCTAAGTGCCAGACATGTACACCATTAGGAGACCCTTGAGGGAGAGAAAAAGATGCCGTAAAAACTCTTTTGGGGGGGTTTATGCAACTTGTTTCCTCCTCTCTCAGGCTGCAGGCGGGATAAAGACGGCTATTACTGGATCACAGGGAGAATAGACGACATGCTGAATGTGTCAGGTATTGTACCGCGAGGTGTCACTGTCTGATAGCACAGCTGCTTCTCAAAACTTTCACAAAAAGGTTATTAAAACACCAAACTGAGTTGTAATATGAAATGGTCTTAAACACATTTTAACTTGCAGCCTTTTGGGAGTTTCCTCTCCAGAAACCTTGTGTTTCTCTCTTATAAGTTTTGTCACTTATTATGACTTTGTATTTTTTTTGGTGTCTTTCAGGCCACCTGATGAGCACAGCGGAGGTGGAGGCGGCTCTGACGGAGCACCCGGCCGTGGCGGAGGCCGCGGTGGTGAGTCAGCCTCACAAGGTAAAGGGCGAGTGTCTCTACTGCTTCATCACCCTCAAAGACAGCAAGGAGTTTAACCACAAGCTGGTGGAGGAGCTCAAGAGACTGGGTGAGCCCCCCCCCCCAAATTTTAAAAAATGTTAAATAGGTTATTTATACTCCTTTAAGGTGTATTTTCTTATTCTCACAAAAATGTAATACAATGGGCCTTTATTGCTAAAAACATTAGCTGATTAATCTAAGCTGTCACCAGAATTCAGTTCAGCCATAAGACATTTTGAATAAATGGTGGACATGTATTTCCCTTAATGTTGTTCTATTTGTTGTTTTATCTATCTATCTATCTATCTATCTATCTATCTATCTATCTATCTATCTATCTATCTATCTATCTCCCTTCTTGTGTGTGTGTGTGTGTGTGTACAGTTCCTGTGTTTTGGATGTTTTGTTGACCTTCGGATGTTTTTCATAAGACAACATAAGATAAAACTTTATTGATCCCAGGTGGGAAATTTTAGTAAATGTCAGAATATCACTTCATTTACAACCTTTATATTAGAATATCTTTAGTACATTTATATGCGAAGGCTTTGTATATAAGTGTGTAACTGTACACAATACACAATTTAAAAAAAAAGTAAAAAATATATGGTGAAAAATGAAGCTCAGAGTTCACAAACCGGCTGACATGCCCATACAAACACCTTTGAATGAAAGCAGTCAGTTTTTGGCTTCTTGACTGGGAAATATGTATAAATAAATAAAGTCCACAAGGCAGTTAAAAGAAGTTGTCTTTTCATTTCAGTTCAGACGAGCTTTATTCTGCACTGCACTGATTCCTTTTCTGTATTCTTTTTTCAGTGAGAGAGAAAATCGGACCAATCGCCACGCCAGACTTCATCCAAAATGCTCCAGCGCTCCCAAAAACACGCTCAGGTAACAGCTCAGCACCTCTGTAAACCAGCATCCTCCTCTGCTCCCCTCTTCCTCAGTAACAGCTGTCTCCTCTTCCTCTGACTCGGATCCATTTAGGGAAGATCATGAGGCGAATCCTCCGGCAGATCGCCCGCAACGAGAAGGACCTGGGCGACCTTTCGTCCTTGGCTGACCCGAAGGTGGTGGAGGTGCTGTTCAGCCAGAGGTACGAAGCTGCAGCCTGAGCAAAACACCTCACCCCTCTCTCTCTCTTTCTGGGATCAGAAAATGTACACTGCTGACATTGAGATGTTTAAAATAGTTGTTTTATGTGAAGAAAAGAAATTTAAAAAGTCAAATCAAATGTCATTGGTGCTTTTATGCAGACGTACTGATATGGGGCTGTTGCTGCTTTGCGTCGGGGCCACAATGTCAAAACAAACCACACAGAGAATTACTATGTTTTACATTTTCTGGAGTCTTTTTGATCCATGTCTCATATCATAAAACTTGAAATAGAAGAGTCAGCTTTGCACAGCTTGTTTTTGACTGACAACTGATGTATATTTTCAATCTGTGATGCATTTCTATGACCTGAGAATAAACTGTTCAACCCCTTTGTTGCCTTTCGTCCTTTTACCTTCAAGCTCTGCAGCTGATTGACGCCCTCATGTGGCAGGAATCATCCTCTACAGCTGCTATCAGATGGTTTACTGTAAAAGCCTTTTTTCTCTCCTGCCAAGGCTTTCTGCCTTTTGTAGTTTAATGATGCAGGGAGCACACACACGCACAGCTTTGATGATGTGAAGTGCAGCAGGGAGCAGCGATTATGGGGGACAGAAAGATCGAGGGGTGGAGTGAAGAAGAAAAGAGGGTTGTTGTTTTTTGTTTTTTTTATCTTAAGTGCACTGGATTCTTTGGAAATTACAAGCATCAGTGGTCTTAAAAAAAAGAGAGAAAAAAAAGGAACAATAATCTGTTATTTTAAGAGATTAAATTGCAGCAGGTTGTTAGGAAAGTAGCTCAGAGTGACTGCTCTCTTATCTTACTGTCAATGTTGGGTCATGTAGTCTGTGCACTGCCTTTGTCGTCTCCTCTACACCACTCCATGTCACATGCATGCAGCGATGTGTGTGTGTGTAGGTGGGGAGGACACGGAGAAAAGAGCCCAGAAACACAGCGATGGGCAGTATTACATCATCACCCCCTGCAGCAGAGGAGTGGTTACTATGGCAACCCCCCCCCAACCCTCCTTCTTCCTCCGGCCACAACAGCAGTCTGCAGATGTCTTGTAACCTGACGATGTTGACCAGGTGAGTCTCTCTCTCTCT